>JAOTQE010097010.1:0-38777 GCA_025631205.1 Nesometra sesokonis
CAGGCAGGATCTCAAACGAGATACTTTTTTTATAATTATTTATAATCAGAAGTGGTGTAAACCGCCAAGTAAATATAACTTGTATATTTTATATATAGAAACGTAAACATGGAGAAAATCTGCTGAGAGTAGGCCTATAGTTATTTATAATCAGAAGTTGTGTAAACCTACATAGGCCCATGAGGCATAACATGGCAAAATCACCAAGTTGTAGGAAAAATGGGTTATTGTTAAAACCATATTACACTTTTGGCAAGGTTTAAAATGAGGGGTCAATCTAAGTAGGCCTAATGTGTTTTAGCTAATTTCGCGTAATGGTATGTTTGTTAACAATCTAAGTGCCGTTCACTCGTGACCGACGTTGACCATGCGAATGGTCGATAAGGCGAAGACACGAGTAAAGTTACAAATGAATTAACGATATAAAGGTCACCAAAATATGTATCTAAATGACAATATGTAATAATTTTAAAACGAGATTAATACACGGCATTACATTTGATTCAATATTTCGACATTGATTATGTCATCAACAGGGATTAGAATAGGTGCCTATTATCGTAAGCCTACCTCAGGCAGTGGTGTTTGTATATTTGTAAAACTGTAGAAACATTATTTTATAACTGTTATTTTGGCTTGTTATGTGTGACGTGTTATGCCTATTTGGCTTCAGTGGCCTACGGTCCGTAGAACTGTTAGATTCAAAAACTTAATTTAGGTGTGGTTTTATACGAGTGTTTACCTTTTAAATAAAGCGTTTTCTTTAGCATCATATTTTTTCTTTCTTTAAATTCATTTATTCTCTGCGTATACAGAACGTTCCTAACGGTTTTTAACGTAATAATTATGTAATTACGTTGTTACACTTCAAAAAGATACCGAATGCGCTATAAGTTTTATGTAGTGAAGTAGGCCTACTATTAAGTCTAATATGGTTAGGCCTAGGCCTAATTTAACTATAATTTAAATAGTACCGTAGAATATGCGTGACATCAGTGACACAAAGAAGACGTACAACAGCTACACGCGCGTACAGAAAGCCACGTAAGAGACGCAAAATGCGTGTGTGCAGCATGCGTGCAGTGATTAATAAAGAGCGTATCCACGTGCGTCTTTCTATACGCGCTCGTCACAGTTTGTCTTTTCGTTAGTGTCTGACGAACAAACAGATCCCAAATATAAATTCAACTTTTTGGCCTAGGTTTAATATTATTTTTAAGTTTAATATTATTTTTTAAGTAAAAAAATAGGCAGGCCTATATAAAAGAATGAGTTAGAAATTGCATTTCTATCAATGTTTGTTAAAACACCGAACAAATAATTAACACAAATTGGTCTACTACACCTTTATTTTGTTATTTTAAAAAGTCTAAAAATAAGAAAAAATAAAATTACATCAATGAAAAGCGAATTAACGAAAAAGCAAGACTCTTCATTTCATGCTTAGAAATTGGACACGAAATAAATTCCTAATTGCGTTTTATCAATGTTTGTTAAAATACATTAAAAATAATTAACCCAAAAACGGACAAAGACAAGTTTAATAGAAGCATCTTTAAAGATGCTGCCTAACTGAAGCTTAGATATTCAAATTGAAAACCAGTATTAATTTCACATCCCGACATTATTAAATCAGTAGAAAAGGGACAACACTAGTCGAAAACTATTTAAATTAATTGTAATGAAAACGCAAAGACCGAGTAATTACTGTTATGTGGGGTTTTACATTACATTTGTTTTGCTTTCTTGTAAATGTATTTTGTCTCGGTTTAGCATACACGGAATTTCCTATTGATAGTATTCCTCGTCTTTGCTAAGTACTTTAGGTTAGCTCTTGAGTATAATTTAATTCGCACAAGGCAATGTTCGTTTTAATTTGTTCTTGTGGTGAATTCATGAAATACCACACGGGATTTAAATGTTGACGATGAACTTTCCGTGTTGTAATTCTACATCGCTCAATTCAAAATAATGTACAAAGTTGTATATTTTTCCTGTGCATGAGCCCCTTAAACAAAATAGGCCTGTTTTGTTCTAAAAATTAAACAAAAATAATAAAATACAGTATTCGTTTCTTGTATGAGCCCCTTGAAAAAAACTACATAACCATACATAACATTCTGTCCTATGAAAACTAATAGAATTGGATAACTTTGGTTTAACAAACGATGTCTACATTTCTATCCGGCAAAAATGTATAAACACATAAAACAACCTCATTCTGTAAAGTACGTGCCACTATCCAGGAATTGTAGAGGCAATTTTGATTAAGAAATCTAACGGTAAAAAAAATAGGTCTAATTTAAATAAACCAAGTACGGTGCTGTATATGCAAGTTTCAATGAATGATATGAAGACAATTACAGTTTAGGTCAATAAAACCTGATCTCTTAAAATTCATCCCATGTCTGAAATGAATACAAACAGTGCTTGTTTCCATCCAATACGTAGGCCTACTTGGGTATAGGAGGAAAATAGTAAAAAAATACATGTTTTTTTGTTAGGCCCCAGGTTCAATTCCAGTCACATTGTTAACAGCTTTCTACAACATGGCCCCTGCAATAAGTCGTTACATGGTGTAACAAATGATTTAACATTATCTATAACATAGTCATGTCACTATAGTCTCTGTACACATTAATATGATGACGTCATATATTAAATTATATATGCGTTAGTAATTCTTGATGAATTGCTCTTTTTGTGATGTTGAATACTGTGAAAAGACATGAACAAGCACGATTAAGAAAGCGTACGTTTCCTATATCAAGTCACGGTTAATCCCACCAGCCATTCACACGAAAACGGCAGGCTATTTTTGGGCGTAGGTTGATCTGAACTCTTCAGTTTAGCGATGGGTTCATTCGATGACGAAGCAATTCCTGCAAAGTCAATACCTGGCTCATACAATTGCCCATGCAATTGATGCGATGGCAAACAAGTTAAGATGTAGACTATCACCGTATACGCATCTCAATCGCCTGCATTATCCACTGTACAATATTATCAACATTGATTTCTTGCGGTGTACCACAGTATTTAAAGTAATAATTAGGCCCGTGTTCATCGTACACTCTATACCCATTGATATGCTAGTAGTATTAATAGCAACTCTCAGATGGACATTATTTTTTTTTGGAGGGACGTAAATCCTTATGTAGGGGACGTAAATCCTTATGTAGACCTATTTTTATAATTAATATTTAATACTAAATAAGCCTAATATTTCGTATCCATAACTTTTAGATACGAATCATCAAGGAAAATTGGACTTAAGGCCATCCGTATGGAAATTCGCGACAATCCGACCCGTAGCGGCACCGTCCTGAATCGCTTGGAAGGCAATCCCAAATCCCCTATACGACCCCGGCCTAAGTAGTCTATTCCAACGAACGACTTACCGCCCGAACCCTTTAAGCTAGGCCTAATCCTCAAAGAAGCCCCGAACGGAAACCTTTGGTGTTTTACCGATTGCAATTACACATAAGGAAATATGTAAGGATAGCCTAGATCAAGTAAAACACTACACTTGTATATCAATTACTAGTTACAAAGAACATTTCAACTAATTTTGTTATCAAGACCAAGTAGCCATTTGTTAGCTCTCAATTAATGTGGAAGTGTTGTCATCAATTATGGTTATAAATAATTAATTAATTATAGGCCTATACTAAAATTATCTTATCAAAATGAAAAATGTTTATTAGTAGTCTATTATTAGCATCTTAATGATTGTAACCCGCCTCGTATGTACGTCTTGTTTCAAGCTAACTGTATAAATTCTGCGTCAGCTTTTCCCAACAGTAGGACAATCCCCGACATGAAGCCTGGTTTCTGGGGCGATAGTCAAAACTATAACAAGTCAACCGTTAATTAACAAGAAAAAATGAGTTTCTTCAAAATTAAAATACGTATACAATTTTAAAATCATCGTGTAAACAATAAGGCTGATATAACCGAACAATTAAGAAGAAAATAAAAACATTTCGAGGTTGAGATAAAATACAATAACGTTTTATTTTAGGTCGCTGTAATAAGTTTAAGTAAAAAACGGAACGGGACTCGTTAAAATAGCAGTTTTCTTTTTTAAATGACATTTTGGTTTGTGTACTACACAGTTACTTTATTTTATAAAGGTCATCATTATTGTGTATGCGTGGGATAAATGTGAAGAATTCGGTTTGCAAAAATAGTTATCGGTTAGCCTAACATTTAATATTTTTTTACGACGAGTATAATGTTTTAATAAATTTAGAAAAAAAAACCACTATTATTATTACCATTATTTAAAAGTACTTGAATAAGCTATAGGATGCTACTTCATTGATGTATCCATGTTAATGTTAATAGATCAACGGTTGGATTATTATTGCTTATCCCAAAACCAAATGTAACTTGAGGAGGACCACTATGAGGGCGCAATAGTGCACGACATACAAAACCGTGACACACGCAGGAGTTCTGAATATAGCGGCTTAACAGTTGTCTATTGTCATTCAAACACAGTAATAAATAATTATCGATGGCAACATTAAAGATGAAGGAATTAACCATCTTATGCCCCTTTCAACATTTTTCTATTTTTTGAACGGGGAGCGGCTTACCTATGACCCCTTCTTGTCCGCCCTGCAAATTTAAACTGCGATTGGTATCAAACAAAATATGTGTCAGGGGCGGATCCAGGATCCACTGTCATGTCAGCGTAGATTCGGGTGGGCGTGGTTGTCTGTTTTATTCAAAATTGTGCAAAAAAAAATGTATTTTTTTTTGGTTTCACAAGGGGGGGGGGAAAGGGTCCGTTGGCCCCCACCCCTTGGATCCGCGCCTGTGTGTCGATTGTTCATGAGAACAGTAAAATAAATGTAACTGTTCCCTGATTATTCTAAAGCTCAGTCTATCACATTTTTACAAAAACCTTTGATATATCCATATATGGTAATGATATGTTCATATATGGTCGTGATGTGATGTCATCATATCCATATGTAGGCATATTAAAGGTTGTTTTTCTCGACGAATGATAGTCTAGTCCAAGATTTACATGCAAACATAACATTTCATATCCGTCCTGTTCAGAATGCAATACGTTATTCACGTTTAATTAAAGTATACAAAACTATAATTAATGTTGATAATAAAGAACACCGTGCTATGTTGTTCGTTTCATATCACCTTTCATAGTCATCTCTGTTCAATTTAGGTTCCAATACCAAACCGACGATTAGATGTGGTGAAAGTGTTTTACAAGTTTAATATTCATTTTTTTTAATTCTAAAGAGAGACACTTAAAAATAACTTAAACATGAAGTAATCTTATTTAGCATGAGCGGTAATTGAGATGTTCATTATGAGATGATTAATTCCGCCATTACGACTCTAAACCTATATATACCCATATATCACGTGATTAGGAAGTTATTTAAAAAAACGGGTTATTTCGTGTTTTCTAGCGTTTATCTTAAAACGCTGTGTAAATTCTTCATGAGTTGAGGCCCGGAGGAAAAGACATGCTAATCACAAATAATTCAAGGCCACCTAAACTAGTCATATTTCATTTAAAAATTAAAAAAAAAATACATCAAAATAGGCAATTAATAAATATGTATTTTTAATTTTATAAAATTTAACCGATTGATTACAAAAAAAAACGAAAGTGGGTTCCTAATCAATTTGTAGAAAATAAATCAAAGATAGGCCACTCCATTTACATACTTTACGGAATATAGGCCTACATTTATTTATGTTAAAATGTAGTGCTATTAGTTACTAAGTTAGTACGATAAGACCTAGGCCTAATAGTTAGGCCTATCGTAATTGAATTGGTGTTCGTTTTTACCTCTCTTACCTCTCTATTTGAGAGTGTTTGTTTTTTTTCAAACACATTCACAATAGGCCTATATATAATAAGAAATTATATTTAAACAAAATTAATACAAAAACATAATACAGTAGGCGTATATAAAAAGGGTACCTTGATTATTATTATCATGTTTAGAATTGTTTTTCGGATTAAAAACTAGTAGGCCTAATCTTTGAAGAAATGGAAAAAGATATAAATTCACAAATGAACAGCTTAAATGGCAATGCTCGATCATTACTTTCGTTTCTAAATAGGTAAATGAAAATTCCTCACTACTGTTTACTTTCTTTTTACTAACAGCTTTTACAGATTTTAACAAATAATTTTCTTAATGTATTATCATGTGACATCCGTAGAAATAGAATTTTGGGCCTAGCCTAGGCAGGTCATGCATTCAACATGCAATCTGGTTTGTAGGCCTAATTACTTTTGTTTAAAACATGCCCTAGTTGTTTCTATATGGCACTGTATAAGCATAATAAAACATAGCCTACATTAACATTTCAAGTCAAAGTTTAACCATTTTTTTTATGAATCTAAACATTGTGTTTTAAAAAAGCACACTACAGTAATTCATTTTTTTTGTAAATCTAGAGTCATGCTAAACCCACATCCGGCCAATACAGTAATTAGGAATCCTGCAATCACAATATAGAATATTAACTACCAATGTTTGCGTCTCTACTTCTCCTCGGTAACACCACGAATAGCATAGACAAACTGTTACGCGCGCCTATAGACAAACTGTGAACGCTCAATTGGTTAACCACCGCGCGAGTCATTTTGCGTCTCTTTACGCGCCATTCTGTACGCGCGCTTAACAGTTAACTAACTCTTGGTGTCACTGACGTTAAGTGTAACATTTTTACAAATCATCGGCTCTTGAGTCAATGAGTGCGGAAGTTTATTTTACCCTACGGCCATCTTTAGAGTAAATGCCTTCCATACTGCAATATTGTTAACAGTTAAAGCTGTTTCATCAAAGTCAAGAAGTTTCAACAGTTATTTCTTTGGGTAACTTGATATTTTCGTTGTAAATACTTTGTCATGGATTACTAATACTAGACTGATAGGCCTATACATTGTCATATATTGATCTAAGCTAGGCATTGCTCGATGTTTATTATATTTTTACTTACTGTTTTTAATTTAGGAATACAATAGTTTTAAGTGTTTCGTAATTTTAGATTTTTATCGTGATTTTTATCGTATTGTTATCTGTGAAATATGTAAAATATCTTCATATTATGTCCTATAATTATGTGTTTGTCTTATTATATCTATTGCATTGCCAAACGAAAGACAATTTCCATTATTTTATTGGACAAATAAAAGTTATCCTGAGTCTTGAATTATATCTTATCATTGACTTTTGTTTAGGTTTATGTTGTCCAACTGTATGTTCAAAAAAATGCATTTGTTTTGTGTTGAATAAGGCACTGTAGTGTTATGCACAATATTTTTTTTAGAAACAAAAACACCTAAAATATTATAATATCACATTCTTTACACTTTAATCCACATTTTTTTTAAATGAAGTAAGATTTACTATTTTATAAAATATAGTTAGACCTAAATTGTTTTGCTATTCGTATCATTAAAATATAGGCCTAGGCCTTAGCATATTTCTATAAACAGATACAAAGAACATTACCAATGATAGGGTGATCACCATCGCAAATGGATGAAACTTTTAAAATGTTAAATGTCTTTGGTTTTATTTGTTTCACTTTTAGTAATTATAGGCCTATGTCTATATGACCTTAGCCCATTGTTTATTTAGGCATGCGTGTGCATTAAATCGCAGTTTTAAACAAGATTTTTTTTTCAATCTTATAGCGTAAACCCATAAAATTGTAATAGGCACGAGAAAGTAGTATGTGCCCTATTCAAAATAGTACTACAGTCCGAATCCGTATAAAAATGACAGTTTTGTACATCTGTTAAAAATTCTGGTAATCAATGTCACCACCGTCTCATCACCATATTGTTCAAATTATCAAATATGTAATAGAAATATAAGCAACATTTGCCGCTGTGCCAAACCGTCTTGGTTTGATGCCTCCATGATCCCCCTCTTCCTCTTCACTTAATTCCACGAGGAAAGTTAATTCCCAGATGATTAATGGAAAGAGGGTTATTTAGATGGTACACGTGTACGATCTATTTTGGTCAGTTTAGGTTTAGTTGTTTTATTGGTAACAATTATTGGGCGGGTTGAAAATAGACCTATGCATATTACACTAAAACCTGCTACCAACCCACAAAATATTGTATTTTTAATTGGATATTTCAAAACGTTTTGTGACAATTTCGTACAGTTCAAAACGACCAAAAATGATTCAGATTTCTTTTAAAAAAAGAGGCTTAGAGCGTTTGCATTAAACTAAGATATTTTTGGGTTAGTTTCATAATATTGATTAGACTTGCAATTTGCCAATTAAGTTTGAAATGAAGAAGAAACAGAACTACTAGGCATATGCCTACATTTATTGAAGAGGAATTTGAATATTCACATATTGCAGGCAATGCATAAACTTCTTGTTAGTAATAATCGATAGTTTTTAACCATTTTTATTAGAAGCAATTGTTCTAAAAATATTTTTAAATATCAAAATTAAATTTAATAATGCAATAATATTAACAGTTGAGATTATTAATAAAACAAAAAACATCTCCAAGCGAATAAGTCAGTCCTCTTGCGAATACTTCTTTCCTCTCGATACATATTTCTATGGTAACTAAAACTAACATAAACCTTCTGTGTCTTCAATAATATTGCCTGAAGGGAAAATATGACCGCACCTCTTTACTGCGCAAACTCGTCCATTGTTGATGGAGAAGTAAGAGTTTCGTCATAATATACCCCAAAACTAAAATTATTGAGCTTAGCACTGTCGCTTTGAATTTGGATCTTTACATGTTGTCTTCTTCGTCGGAATGTGTTTTAGAGGTCGTTGACATTGGAACAAAGTTCAAACTCCGACATCCCAGCATGCATAACATTATTATAGGTCATATCCTACACCAAGAAAATCTACCGACAACATGAAAAGATTTGACACCACGATATGAAGAGAAACCTTGGCACAACATATTTTTCATAATTCTTCAATGTCATTTTGTAACCTAAATAAGAACATTGGTGAGAAAAGTGAAAATTGAAGTTCAAATATGGTGAACAGACGTAGGATATTCTAAAGTAATTTTCTGACGCAGATCTGTTTTAAAGTCTGATGGCCGTTTTAGACCAAAGTTATAAACATTACTATTTGAATGTCTTACTTATAATTTAAAAAATATATTTCCACAGTAAATTTAATTTAAACTGTTACATCAAACATACAGACAACATTCGTTGGAAATCTGGGTAGCAAAATATTTCAAAATTTTTAGTGCTTTGTGTTTCTTTTATGTTTACTTCTTTATTTTCTTTTCTCAATTTACATCATTCTATGATAACATGAACGTGACGTAGAGAACATTAGGCCTATTATTGGTTTGTAATCTTCTTGTTTCCCACATAATATTTTAAAATGAGCAAATGATATTGTATATATATATATATATTTTTTTTTAAGGCTTTTTAAATAAATAATACGGTCATTAAGTTGGAATAATTACTGCATCGTTTAGGCTACATTACCTAATTTGGAAAAGTTTACTAATGGATATCATTATTTCTGAACAAGACCTGAAATTTGAAAACCAAAAAAATTATCATCTTCAGGTGTCTGTGGTTAAATAATTTACCATTGCATTTCTAATACCGCTGATTTGCACCTGATCAAGAAACTAATCAATTCACTGCACATTCTCAAGAAGTATAGAGTTTCGCAGTTTGCTATTACATAGCCCTATCTTGTTTCAATATTTTATAGGTCTTGGCCATAATACACAATTGTGTTCAGACAAATATGCCTGACCCTATACGATTTTGCAAGAGTTTAGAGTTTCATTGGATTAACCATTAGGCATATTCTTCTTCAGTTAATCACTATTCAATTAGCCTACATGACTATTTTTAAAAATAATAGGATTATCATCATTTATTTTTAAGATGACCACGAAGATGATAATGATGACGTTGATAGGAACAAGACGACGGTGATGACAATGGTGATGATTTCAATACGCCTATTAATAATTAAAATGGTAATTGATTTTACTAAAACCTCCAAGTTTAAAATTAATTTCAAATGAACTAAATTTTGATAACAAGCTTTGTTGAAGAAACAATGACTCGAACCAAATTTCGTTAACGCTTCCATTGTACAGAGGGTGCTTTCTAATGAGATCACAACGCTTCAGAACATGATGTCCCATTATTGAAGTTTAGATTGATGCAATTAGTCATGTTATCTGTTGTTAATTGGCTAATTATAACAGCGATAATTGATATCTGAGCATGTTTTCCATGTTGACGTACCGTACGAAAAGGGCATTTTATTAATTGCAATTTGCACTATGGTTTACCTATATTTTAGACATGATATTATTACTTTTCCGAATATACGTTACGCAAGATCCCCTTACGTTGAGGATGGTATAGGGGACGGGACCAACTTCTGCGAATCCACGCGTCACAACCAAAGGCGTCCTGCATTCCACATCCATTCGTGGGTGGTTTTCCTCAGGTGATCTACTTAGATTGTTCTTTTATTTTATGGTATAGTTAAATATACTTGGACACAGACCTTGTTTTTCTATGTCACTGATCCCCTTTCCTAAATTATAAGTCCCACTTTCTCAGATTTTAGCAGCGTGTGCTATAGGTACTACAAGAAACCTTTAATTGTTAAGGTGGCAGTTTTGCGGTAAATCGTAACTAATTATTTTGTCGTATTGTAAAATATTGTTTTATGTTTTAATGTGATACATGTTGCACTTGGCCTATAGTTCTATACTGATAGTATTATCTAATTTAATGTAATGTCTACACATGTACCGATAACTACCCAGTAGGCATGGTTGTTTGAATTTAGTTGTAAGGCCTACTTCAATAACCATTGTAGTGAAATCAGCTCATTATTTAGTTGAAACGTATCTGTGGTTAGATCTTCCTTTTAAATCACGTTTCTCGCTTGCTCTACGCACAAGGAACACGGACAGTTCACTATCTTTGAAGTTACATTGTATATTTACATTCATATTAGTAGCCCTATATGATATTAAGTGTTTCACCGTTGGCCGTGTCAGAAGAAGTATCTCCACCGAATGAGGCACTTGACGAAAACCAACTGGGGAGGTTTCTATACGCCTGCAACATTTCAAAGGAGCTGAATGTTATTTGTTATGATTGTAATAAGCTCTTATTGCACCTGTAGGAGTAAAAAGTATCGACTCAGCAAGAAATAGAATTATAATTGTTTCTAAATCCGTGAATTTGCTTAAGACACGCGAATGATTACGACCAATATAATCATTGACAGTGAAAACTTACACCTGGTCTTGCTGGCTATTCTAAATCAGTTATATAAGAGCGCCCCCTATCGACAACAGAAGTTTCTAAAGATTTAAAAATTACAGTATTCTCAACGATACTAATTTTAATAACTATATACTACTGTAAATACCATATTTTACATAGACTTATAAAACATTTACTTTGATTTTTAAATGTGAAAATTCATTACATTTAAGTTAAAAACCATTTCATTATTTTTATGATTGTGATTACTTCCTGACAAGAAGAAGATAAGCCTATAAGGTCTACTCGTTTCCATAACTTTTACACAGTCGATATAAACAAAATTACCATTATGATGATGATGATTATTATTATAATAGATCACGAATCATAGTGTTATAGTAATGTAACAGAAATATTATTTATACAGAATTGCAATGGATTATTAGACCTACTGATTTACAATCTTAATACATGCCTGTAAGATTTTTTTTTTGTCCCAAAAAGTAAACTTAAATATTGTATTGCTCCATAATCAAAACTGTACACATAGCCTAGTCCTATGTGTCACATCAGGTCATGTTAAGTTCACATTTCTCTGTCGGTATCCAGTTCACGAGGTTGCATGAACTCTTTAGCAGTCTCTTTAACATTCTATGTTCACTGGGGCCTCACGTTAGGCCCTGTGTTGCATGTTCCACCCAGCAGGTCAATCCTATAGTTGGTAAGGGCGGACTCAATAGGCGTCGCCACCATCTGCCGCTAATTAAACGCGCATGATACCTGTCCTTGTCGGGTCTAGGCCTAGCTATTACAAAATTCAATACTGGGTGGAATATTTAGTAATTTTGCTTCAGGGTTTAAAATTATGGTTTAGAGGAGACGATGTTAACCAAAGAGAGTCCACCTCCGATGTCTGTTAGCTTCAGGCGAATTCTATCTACCGTTCTACATCCCCAAATGTATAGCACTTGTCTGTTTAATAACTAATAACATATTTAATACGCGGAATTGGTAATCAAAGTCGAATAACCTAAAAGAGGGCTTTGTTTTGTCAGATCCCCAGGACTGTGCTATGGTACGTATGCCAGTCTGTTATTAATAAATAACTCGATAATATTGACAAAGACCGAAGTTTAATTTATTCACAAATACAATATAATACATATACAATATATTATATTGTTATATTACCAAATATTAATCATTATTCGTACTGAATAAAGTTATGTTTACGCCAGTTGGTTTCCATGCCCGTTGAATATTATTTACCACCGGTGCAGATTGCGGCAGGGACAGAGGGGATGTTTATTTTTTCTGTAAACGCACATAACATTGTGCGTTTTTCCTGTTTGTTCGGTTATGAAATTGAGTAATGTATAGGCTTTTTTAAGTTGGCCGCTAACATGTAAAAAAAAAAAAACGATTACAGCAACAAAAGTACAAAAATTGTTTCAAAAAAATTGTGGTTTCTGCTTCGTTATTCCACGTCAAACCGTCGTCGCCGTGTCATTGTATCCCCTAAATTCCGTGGCCTATTTTCAGTCAGAAATCCTAAAGCAATTGTCCGAATTGTCTACTTGCCCTGTGGTCAGGGAACTCATGCAGGGATTGCACTGTCCACTAAGGGTCATTACGAAGGACACTGACCAAGTACAAACACAGGAGAAAGAGTTGTACAGCAACATTGCACGATAGTTATGTAGGGAAAGAATTTTATAACAACATTGCATTGAAGTTGCCAATACAAACACAAGATAACAAGTATACGGCAACATTTTTTTTTCATTTCATTTCATTTAAACTTTATTTCAGACTCTTGGTTCATATTTATAATACATAAACATGGAGACAAAATGTGAGAAAAAAGTACTAGGCCTAATCGAAGTACTTTGTACCTACGGTAAGCTGTAACAATACTAATAAACTGTACATTACATGATAGTTATGTAGGGAAAGAATTATATAACAACATTGCATTAAAGTTGCCAATAGTATTCATTAACATTTGCGGATAGGTATAGAAAGGAGTATACAGCAACAAAGCATTAAATTTACCAAGTACAAACACAAGAAAAAGAGCATTGCCGGATAGTTAGAACTAATTCTTCAACACTGCATTACAGATACATCAGAGAAAGAGTTGAACAAAAACATTTCTGCAACAACATTGCATTGAAGTTACCAAGCAAGGACACAAGAGAAATACTAGATACAAGATCACTGCATTAAAGATACCAGGAAACAGTTAAATTACTTAACTGTTCCCTGAAGATAGCAAGTAAAAACACAAGAGAAAGATTGGTAAAACAACACTGCCGATAGTAGTGAAAGAAATCTAAAACATTGAATTACGGTTACTAAGTACATATAAAAGGGAAAGAGTTGTAGAACATTACATGATGGTATGTAGGGGAAGAATTCCACAACAATTGTACTAAAGTTACCAAGTATAAACAAGTTACCAAGAAGAAACAACAAACTTGTATATAGACGTCAGAAATGTGCCAATGGACCAGCCTAAATCTTCTTACGGTATGGACATATAAGAAGGATACCGCCTATAAAAGACCTAAAGGGATACATGACTGGAAGCCAGAAGGAAATAAACAAGTGGGAAAACTCAGAAACCGATGGAAGAATGGTATCAAGAAAATTATAGTAAAAGCTGGAATAAGCTTAATTGATGTAGATGACCTATCCCAAGACCGACTGCTTTGAGAACATTCAAAATCAAATTCGGAGAAACTCTTCGGTACTCATCTAGTATGTGGCTCTAGTTTTTTACACTCTTCTTTTTTTTTGGGATGGTTATCCGTTCCGAACCGATATCGGATAGGCCTAAGTGGTAAATCTATCTTAAGTAACGGAGAAGCAATGTATTAGCAGCATACTGGGGTAAGGAATTTACTATTCTATGCACCATTGGAGATCCGTGGCCAGGGCAGCCCACATAGGCGTAAGTAAGACTGAAGAAATAGCAAGATCATTTTCATCTTAGTATTATACTTGTAAACACAAGTAAATACTGTACATAGATTGCGGTAAAAAGAAATGAAATTAAAATTGTTTAGAGCTGGTAATAGTTAAAATCAAATTCGGTCCGTGTACTTTGTATTCCTTGAAAACACTTATTCCGTTTTGTTGTTGAAACACTGCTTAAAATGGTATGTTCATTTTATGATTACAGACAATAAAAGTTTATTCCACGACTGTGTAACTATAAATCTTCAACTGTTAGAGGAATTTGATACCCAAAATAAAAATTATTTCTAACATTTGTTTAACTAGAACTAGTTATATTTATCTTGATTTTTCTTCGATGGTTTATCTATGGTTTAAGTTGCTTGAGAAGCCTTAAAGCAATTGAAGAAGTTGACAGGTTGACTTTAATTTGCTTAACACTTGTTATTACTTTCAATTTGTTCTCACCTTAAATATTGATATCAACAAAAGAATCGAATAAAGTTCGTTGATGTAATTATTCGTAATTAGACTTGTAAGACATACATAAAACATGACGAATGTATTCTAAGATTTCCTTGAAAGGGTACCAAGTTTATAGGTCATCCTTAAGCCTACCCCAGACTACAAAGGGCATTGAACCAACCATCCTGAAGGATGACTTAGGCCTATTGCACAGTCAGCTTTACACAATCTTAAGAGAATTGCCAGTTCCACTGAGAAACGAGTAATCACGATTATACATCATATGCTGTTGTAGTTAAGACCAACTTGTTGCTATTAAAAAAAATCTTGATGATGTTACTAACCCAACTGTATGTCAGTTAAGTCTAACTTTTACATGTCAATTACTCTTGGCATTTGAAGTATTGACGGAGATGATATTGCCAATCAACTTTCGATGGAAATATTCCGTTGAAGTGGCCACATAACTTAATTTGTTCTTGATATTTATTAATTTTCATATCACGCGTGCACTATCGGGTTGAACGAACTCATAACATTTCAGGATTGCGCATGACCAGAGGGTAAATAGGTCGAAACACACACTCCTCACATTAGTTGAATTACCTAAACAAATATTAAAATACGTTTTTGATCTTGAAAGGAGAGCGATTATGAAAACAATTAACTGTTTTCAACTGCAACCATCAATTACAAAACTGATGGAAAACATACCGGAGCATTTCGGAAGTGGACAGATAACACCAGAGTGATTGTAAAAGAATGTATATTATTTAAATTAGTGTCAGTAATTATTGTCTTATAAGAAGTCATAATTCATAGGTTGTTTTCTTCTAAACAATTATTTTAAGCAAACTATAAAATAGAAAATATTTTCCATAATTAAATTACATTTTCCAGCTAATCGTTTGACACTGGAGGTCACATTGTTCTATCTGTCCTATCGCAGTCATCCATATCGTCTGCAAAACCAACTTTCAGCCTATAGCAGAATGCCCGCGAAAGTGATAGCTTTTTAGGTGACATCACAGTCGGACCACTGCTTCGATCTCAATTTGAATTCAATACCTTAATACCGTCAAACAATTGCCAACGGCTGGTCTCGTTCTACTTTCAAACGGCCAATACTTATATTGTGCGGCCTTTCCACACGTATAACTAAACAAAAATATCCTATTAAATAATGATGTCCGAGTTTTGCCATTACTCGAGGCGAAGTTCTACGTCCTATTTACAGATATCAACACGTAAACAAGAATAGTCTATTCTAAGGATAATGCCGTATGTCCGATTTGCACAGTGTACCGCGGGCAGGAGTTTCATAAACACGCCCAGGGTAGTTTTGAAAGTTTTCTGTCGAGTAATCGGTATGTTTCTTCACTTAGACAGATATAATATGACAATAGGTGAAGCTAACATAGAGTTGAAATAACAACAGCGAAGGTCGCACAACTCCAGGCTGGTTATTTGCTCCCACACGACCGCCAGGTGTGTGCGGTACTATGATCTTTTCAGCCCTCACCTGAGCTTGAGAGGCCTAGATGTTCGGACTTCAAGGTCTCAGATATATTGAGGTGAATAACACCACTACTTGTGCACACCTAGTTTCGATATAATTATGGCTTATTATACTTTTGTTTGAATCCAATAAGAAAAACACTTTGTTAAATTAAAATCTGGTGCATAATACGGACTATAATAGACAATTTGAAACATCCTAGGCATATTTATCCAGTTGATTACAGGGAAAACTTTTCCATAGCCTTATTAAGTTCTAAACTAGGCAATTAGAGCTAAATTAAAAATATTTAAATGAATTAGTACTTTCCAATGTACTTGATGAAGACGACTTATTGACAGACTAACCAACCAGTAATGTTTTTTTTTTTATTAATCAGCCTTAACTTACGCCAATTATTCAGGTTATTAACAACATAGGCCGAACTTTTTCTATTTGGCAACAAATAATGCTACAAACAGCTTTGATAATCGTTTGTTCTGCGAGTTGACAAGCATAAATGCATAACTAACTAGGATACAGAAACGATATCGCCAGTGATAGGCTACAATGCAGAGACAAACTGTTACAGAATGTACACGTAAACAGGCGCCTGGAGAGATGCAAACGCGCGCGTGCAGTTATTGACAAATAGGAACGTTGTGTACAATTTACGCGCGCCTTTCTATACACGAGCATAATAATTTGTGTATATTCGTGGTGACGCTGACAATAAATCGGGACTGACAGACATATGCCTATCCTCTTGAGTGATCTACTAACGAAGTCACATCAATCCTGAAAAATATGACATCAATTATTTTTCTATTTCATAAAATTTTATATGACCCTATCATAATCCTACTATATCTGATACTGATAGATAGGTATAATTTGATTGCCCCCTAATATGTTTTCAGTTAGGTTTTCAGGTGTAGTTGACAAACTGCATATCAATAACTTCTATATATTTAAAGAAAAAGTTAAATCTATATATCAAGCTTATTGAAGATAACATGGGCTAAAACTTATAAAATCCATTTTATTGTTTACATTTCCGAAATTATCATTCCATTAAGACATAATACCACATAGCCTACTAAAAAGTTTTTGTTCGGATTTTGGTATTTACAGAATTCAACGAATTTTTTATTCAGTTACTCAACAAGGTCAGTAAAGTTGAGTTATTCTGCATTACTAATAATCGTTTTAAAAATAAATATGTATGCCGATTCATAAAACATTCTAAAATGGAAATAATTTCAATATATCTTTTAAATAAATAATTCTAACATTTTTTTTAAATGTTTTTATAATTCTACTTGTTTTTAAAATCAATTAAACGATGCCAATGATTCATTGTGTGTACTAAAAATGATAATGGTGATACTTATAGTATAATAATTATTCATTTGCAAATACGTTGTATTATATAATTTCAATATATCTTTTAAATAAATAATTCTAATATTTTTTTTTAAATGTATTTATAATTCTACTTGTTTTTAAAATCAATTGAACGATGCCAATGATTCATTGTGTGTACTAAAAATGATAATGGTGATACTTATAGTATAGGTCTAATAATTATTCATTTGCAAATATATTATTATAAAAGTGAGTGATTTTGGGTAACTTTGTAGTGAATTAAGTAAAAAAAAGAATGTTTGTAAAACTCTTGAGGTCGCTGTTGTACCCCAAGAGTGTTTGTATGAACAGTGATCGTCAAAATTTTACCGTTCAATTATTTCATATTTATCTGATTATCATCTAATTATTTAATTGATAAATACAGATAATGACCATAATATTTTGTTTGTGGGGTTGTTAAGCTTAAGGCACAAAACTTTTGAGTATTTTGTGTTGTTGATAATCTTGGTCGTGTCCGTCGTCGCTTCATCATGTTAACTTTCACGCGATACGATTTATACGTTCAATTATCATTATAATTAATTTACCATTCATTCATTTATTCATCAAAATTAACATAAAGCCTACAATAATTTAAGATTTATTTGTACAAAAAAAATTCATAAAGCTCTTTACAAGATACACGAGCAAAAATTGAATAAAAAAATGCATTAAAAAGTGTGGTAGTTAAAACATTATAAAATGTGAATGGTATTAAAACCATTAAAAAGTGCAAGGTACACAAGTAAAAAGGCGTGAGCTTTCATTAAAAAACAAGTTAGTAATAATAAATAAATAAATGTTATTAATAAAACTAAATTAAAAGATATTAATGGATAAACATTATTAAAAGGTAAAAACATTGATATGCCTAAAAGATAAGTAAAGTTTTATTACCATAAAATTATTTTTTTTAAATTGTGCACATAATAATAAAAATAAATAGACCTACTAGGACTGGTATAAGCATTATGTTACTAATGTTATATTATGGAAAGTCTTTGAGGCTGGCAGCTTTGTAATCCTTTGAAATATTTACAATATAACTGACCGGATACGATATTATCAATGTGTCTTGGGAGCGGCCATTAACAGTGTATCAAGATATTATCATATGATTAACACATTTATAGTTTTTAAGTTTTGTCCTTACATGTATTGTCACCATTGATGACTCAAGATCGGAGCTAAAACCTAATAATTAGTTAAGCCGGTGTGTTTCTTTGTCCGTCAACATGGCAGATAGTCTTTGGGTAATATCGAAACGTGATGAGGCCTAGCTTTTGACAATCAGGGGTATTTCCTACGACTTCAATTTAACTGTTATAATTGAGCCACAATTAAGATGTATACGTCAGAATTAAAAGGCCCATGGGCGATTACATTAATGTGAATCACAATGATATGCAATATTAAGAACGCTTCATAATTATAAATGTTTAGCATTAATTGATGTACAATTAGTCATTCCGTAATTAAAGACCCAACCAATTAAAGATTACCTCGAATTAAATGAAATGTTTTCTGTGAGGCGTTGTTGGGTTATTAACGAGATAGGCAACAATAAAATGTAGATTATTGAATATTAAATACACATCAGAAATATGAATTTAAATATTAGGCCTACAATAATATATTCAATTAAAAATTTTACAAATAAAAAATACATGTTCACAAATTCACATATTATTTATAAAACCTTTCTTAGAAAGATATTTTAAATTGCTCTATGTATGTGTTAAAAATGTTCTAATAAATCTATGATATAAAAAATAACATAAAATATATTTTCGTTGGTAAAAGTTTAAAGCATCCTTAAAAGTATGTTCCAAAAATTCAAAGTACAATTACAGATGTCTAACTTCAACTTTAGTATTATTTTAAAAATCGATGTTGGAAACTAAAGATATACCGGTGAAAGCAGATTGAAAATTTAAGTTGTATACAGCAACTTAATAAAACATCTTTACGATAAAAGAAAGATCATCGTTTTGCTGATGATGTAAAGACTATTAAATTCAATTATTTGTTCTGCGAACGGTCTGAATATTTCTGGATAAAAATCGATTTTGGAAACAAAGTGATTGTGAAAGAGAAAATTAAGTTGTATAGTATAAAAATTAAGTTAACCAAAAAAATATTTAAGATAAAATAAAGATTCTCCTTTTGGTGATGATGTAAAACTGTTAAAATAATTATATTAATTAAAATATCTTCTCAGCGACGGACTGAATATTCGGATACAGTTTAATTAAAACAAAACACTACCGAGGGAACTTATTAATTAATTTTTAGAACCAAAACTCTTGTAAACAACTGGCTCCTTGTAATATATATGTTTAACGAACCACTCGAGAGATTGTTTCTAACAAATTAGTCGACTCGAAACAGTTTAGTGGACACGAAATTCACTTGGAATTTCGTGTCCCGAATAGCATGTACCGGATTAAGGTTGTTGTGAGACGGAAACACAATAAAGCTTAAACCACCCTTGTAAACATTCGCAACAATTAAAGTTCGCAATCTGTTGTAATATCCAATGACAAAGTTATTGTAGGAGTACACAGTTGTGAGTTTCAATATAATGCTATACGCAAGTACAAACATAGGAATGAAGTAGGGATTAGGTTTAATGATCTTTACTGCTGCTTAGAGTAATTAGACGTAGCAATATTGGAAACAAATCAATAAAACGAGCCAAACATTTTTTTGCATTATTACATTTATAATTATGCCAACATTTTTTTAAAAATAATTTAATTATAACTATCCGTGATTTTATGAATTTATTTTACATCACTCTTGTTTATTAGTTATAGTTTTGATTGAAAACAAATCCTAGTGTCTGTATTTGTCTGTAACTGCTTAATTCCTAATTAAAATACATGCTAATTACCGTACGTTTACACAAAATAGGCTTATGATTAAATTTTAATCACATGCCTATTTGTGTGAATGTGTTTAATTTGTAAATATATTTTCAATTAAGTTTAATTCCTACTGTTATGTGATTCTCTTTTGATGAAAGTTTACAAAAAACTTTCTTGCATATCTTCATTAGTTGACGAAATGAACAACACAACGTCAACAATATTCGAAAACATAGTGTCTGTATTTTTCTGTAACTGCTTAATTCCTAATTAAATTAGATGCAAATTACACACGTTTACAAAAAATATGTATTTAATTTGCAAATGTTTTCAATTAAAATTTATTCCTACAGTATTCGATTTTCTTTTGTTGAAAGTTACAAACTTTCTCGCATATCATCAAGTACGAAGAGAACAACACAACGCCAAAAAATATTTATAAACGTATCTGTATTTATCTTAATAATATAACCAAGAACGGAAAATGATTGCATTGTAGTCTAATCTTTGAAGAAGTTTACACTCATAAACCATTCTATTCCAAGTTACAAAGTAGTATAAAAACGGGTTTCTAGTTTTGCATTTAAGATGTAGATATTGGGTAATACTTTTTGTTTACTCTCACAAGAGTTAGGCCTACTCAAAATATTTAAATGTATGTAGGTATATAATGATGATAACTTAATAAAAGTGGAAACGATATATTTAGAGCATGGAGGTATACTCCATGTTTGGAGTATACATTAATGCTATTTAAGCATCAATACCACGTGCACCAGTTAGATTTAACAGAGTAACGAATTTTATTACAGTACAAGAAAAATATAATGATCTGAATGTTGCGGCAGTTTCTGCAGACATAGGACATAGTATGTGTTAGTGATTTTATAAACATCAACACTTAAAACCCGTAGGCCAGACACTTTTTTGCGTAAGAAATATCCAACAGCAGTAAAGTCCAAGCAATGCATTTGTATCTTATAACTGCACCTGTGCAAAATTGCTCATGTTGAGGCCAGAAATTCCAACTGAGATCATCTTTAAAACGTCACCTGATAATAAATTCAAGTAATGACCAACTCCAGGAGGTATGTGAATAAACTTGCAACGGCATCGGTGTATTCTATGCCTACGAATAATTGAGTTGAACAGAAAGCTGAGAAACGAAAATTACACCATGCCAAGAACGGCCGAATAAAACACTGACCAAACCTCAAAAACCCCAATAAAAGTTGTCCACATTGAAAAGTTATAGAAAGTATGGAACGAAAATTACCAGAGCTGAGGACGTTCGAAAATATCAACACAGAAAGAAGAAATTTGACCAAACCACAAAACGGTCAAACTAAGTTTCCCATACTAACATTGACGTGTTTGTGATGAGATATTTATAATAAATAAATAAAATAAAATGGTTTAACTTCAATTATCAGGTCTACTTTATAGTACGACTGGTACGAATTCTTCAAACCATTTTAATATAGACCTAATATATTGTTTTATTTTGACAATAAATTGTCATTGTTTTGTGCTCTTCACAAACAAATCTGAAATTAAATTATGGTGGGCATATAATATTTATTGAGTCTTATTGTAAATTATTACATCTAAATTACATTAATGAAAAATCGTACAAAAACTTTAAACAAATGTATAACGTCTAATTGGCTTGCAATGAGGTTAACCTATATAAAGTAGGCCTACTGAACTTTAGAACCAATTACGTTTTTGTTTACTGTGATTCTTTTTACAAACATTCTACCGAAAACAAAATTCGTTTATACTTCAACAAGAAATATTTGGATAAGGCGGTATGGTTAGTCGCTGCTGACCATTAGTTCTATCTACAGAAACGACATGTACATGACTTTGTAGACATGCTCCATATTTCCCAGTAAAATACTCAAATTGAATTAAATGATACTGTTTTACCGATCTACACGGTAGAGGCTCAACGAGCACGTTTAATGCTTGTAGAACGACGAGGAGTGGAAACATACGCAAACTTATAGGTTGTTTCAAGATGAAATGAGGATGGAACTTCTAACCGCATCAATCAACGGTTAATAAACGATGAAGCACGATTGACTCTTTAATTTATATCAAACGGAATTGGATACGTTTCCGATCCTAACGTTTAATTACTCGAGTTATCAAAACAACATTATTACGTTGATGAAGTTAATTTGACACGAGCCAAGTATCAGCTGTAGTACCTACCACGGATTTAATGTTTTCAACACTACACTGATATTTACAGGAAGTTATCCAAATGAATTACCGTACTATCTAGCTTAGGAACAGAATAACTCTGGAGAATTTCAAAATACAGTTAATAAATAACTTTTTTAGCGATAATTGCACATCAACCGGTATGAACCGTTTCATAAATTATTTTGTAACAGATACAAATAATAGCAATCCAGACAAAATTTTAAATTATTTTAAGAGCCTGAGCGATAGCATTGAATCGGGAATATTTTTTTTAAAATAAATTCGCGTCAACAGTTTTCCTCGGGATGCGTTCAGATTCAAAATCCCGCGTCTATCGAAAAAAAAAAATCTTCATCTTTAAAATTATTTATTACCAAAGCCTACTTGTTTGTCTATATCCATGATCTATTATAACTTTCTGTAAGCTACGTTAATGAATTTCACAAGATACAAAATTTTCAGAATAATGCTTTAATTCGGCCATTAAATGTGAACGCTGTATCTGCTGCCGTATTATCGTTAGAAATAAGTCCGACGTTCGTGACAAAACGCCAAGGAAGGGTCTTGGCTTGAAATCTCTTAAGTGGTCTATTTTGCTTGATCGTGCAAGTAACTGCCCAAAATGTCCATGTTTACGCTCACATCACATAGTCCTAAATTGCCCAGGAGTACAAATAACCAGTGAAATTACGACAAGACACAATTCCCCGCAATACAAATTTATGCAACTAGAATTATAATTAATTCGGTGTCCAGTATGATTACACCTGTGAACAACCGGTTACTAACTACAACATAAACAAACATCACCAACTGTTATTTACTAATTTAAAGGAATTATTACACGAGTGCAATTTTAACCAGTTCATTTAAAATCAATAGATGACTTTTATAATTATTTAATACTCTAAAATACAGTATAGGATGTCTAAATTATATTAATGATGCTTAGGCCTATTTGTAACCTAAACTAGACGTATTTTGCTGAATAAATCTCCTGTTAAAATTAAGTTTTTTTAAAAAAACATTTATGCTTCTATAAATTAATACATCACGAAGAAATGTTTATACTGATAGAGTGACGTTTGAATAAAATTTGAAGTTGGGTCTATTGTGAGTGAGTGATTTCATACATTTATGGAAAACAAAGTTTTCTGGGTTCGATCTTTGAAATCATGACTAATGGTAGGTTGTTTCAGTGTCCATATTCGTAAACTGGTTCGTATTTTTTATAATAGTGAGGTTTGGCAACTTCACGAAATACGAAAACGTCAACAATTCTTGTAACGTTTGAATTAAACACATTGAATGCCTGTCATAGTAAGTCAGTATTTTACGACGATCATCAGCAATTCGTAGGTGTAAAATTCGATTTTCATTATATTTATATTTTTATACATTTAGCCAATTTACAAAATGGAAGTGTGACGTGTCCGTTTTCGATATTGTATTCGTTAACTTGCGAAACCTCACTAATTTCTTCGGATATGATTGACTTTTACATGAACCGAATAAGATTTCAAATAATGTAATAGAAAACCCAAGAAGTGACTACCCGTATTAGCTACCTTCGTTTGTTGTCAATACTATGACATTCGTTAGGACTATGTAATTATAAGAAATGTAATAATGTTAATTTCTATGTTTGGTTTAGAAATTATTATAGGATTGATATTAAGAACATTAGTGACATTCTTAAATCAGATAGATTTCAAAACTGCTGCCAAGTTTCTAAATGTGTGTATAGTATTTTTGATAGTTATTATTTTTGGCAGTCCATCATGTTGTGAAATGACAACCCCATGTCTTGGTGTGGTCCTCGTGGGGTTTTATACACCCCATCATGTATTCTAGGCCGTGTACAGTTGCAACAACATAGTGTGATACATAGTTCAATGTCTGGATAAACTTAGACCACAGGATCTGTGCTTAGGCCAAAATTCCGCTCGAGACAACCCTGGTAAATAGAAGTCCATCTGGGACTTTTAGTAAGTGACTTTGAAACTTTCTCCCCTTGGCAAAGCAAGTATAACATTTCACAGTCTTCATGTTATTATATCGTCTACGATGAAGATATTGTCCGTCCCAATATGGAAAAAATAAGACCCGATGCAACCTACTTCATACAGGCCGAAATTCTAACAAGAAAACCAACCTTAGGCCCAATGAAAAACTATGTGGGGCGAGTTCAAAATCAACCATACTACACGGTAGCGTCTAAACATGCAAAATTAGTTTTTCAATGGTTCATCCTGTCGCCTACTTCTAAATAGTTTTTTTGGACTCAACACTGTAACAATAAGAATAGCAATATTAATCTAATTGTAACACAAAAGGGGTTATCATACTAAATATCTTAAATCAATCTAGATTGGATGATTATGTCATGATTTCTTTTTTCTTGACCACTTATCCTGGAACTACTCACGCGGAGATTTTTTCCCGCCGACTGCGGCAAGTAATTCAAAACCAAGAACAATTATATTTTTTCTAATTTTAGCTTGTCCTTCAAAAGAAAAAAAAAACATTTTCTGTCGACAGAATACAAATAATAGGTATGTAAAATACACCTGTTTTCGCTTGTTTAAAGTCTATCGGAATAATAATTTACAGTCTGTGTAATGAATTCGGTAGTAAAAATATGTAATATTTTAAAGTAAAAAATTTAACGAAATTAAAACGAATAGTAGGTATATTCAGATAATAAACAATATATAACCCCCAAGCATTTAACATAGTCCTAAAATATAAATAACACGTTATATGATCACTAATATGATGAAATTGCAATAATATAATAGTAATATCGTAACATTTAATAAGTTTTTATGTGTTGAAACACAAATAATAACCAGTATAAAACATATACTCCGCAATCGGCAAAACCCATTTTTAACATGCCTAAAAAGTATTCCGAAAACTGCAACATATTTAATTACTATAGTAAAACAGGCCTACAATTATTTTAATACCTTACAAAACTAGCAGTAATATTTCATTTTATTGAGATCCAGATTTATATATTGCTAAGTAATTGTTGCCATATTCAACAGAATGAAAACTTTGATTGTTGCCGTTTACATCACTCAGTGTTCCTATCCTTCTTTGCCAATTTCAGGCTCAAAATATTCTTACTTTGTTCTTATTCTACCTTTCAAAGATAGATAGATAAAATTACTACTGCATTATAGAGATGGGTCAACACTGTGCTGTCGAGTCAATGTGAGAACGACTGGTTCGTGAGGGGAAGTTGGAGGGTAATAATTTACTTCAGCAAAAGCTTGAGCTAAGGTAGTATTTGAAGTAGTTGAAATATTAAAAAAAATATGTGATAAGCTTGATGATTTTTAAGTTCATTGTAATTTAAAAATATATATTTTCCTTTAGCCTCAGTTCTTATTTTGTTCTGAAATTTTGAGCAAATTCAGCTTTATTGTTCTTATAAAAATGAAAGTATTTTACATCATCGGAACAGTTCTGAGACAAATATCAATGACCTGTAGATTTGTCAAAATGTCTTTTATTGTATTGTCATTGGTTTTATTTAAAAGGTAGACGATATTGTTTGCACTCGGATGCACTTTCACCTGAAGAGGGGGTCAACAATCTAGTTGATACCTGAAGACCTTCTGTAGGCTAATGAACCAGATGAGATAATTTGCACCGTCGACCCAAAGACACGGACCGTGTCCATCGGATCTCATACATATTAGTTATATGAATTAGCTTTATTTTATCTTTTTACCTACATTGTTATGATAGGCAATGATGGATAAGTATCGCTGAGTTATATACAAACTCACTGTCAAGTTAACAGCTAAGGAATTCATCGCTTATAAAATATTAAGTCTCATAATTCACCGGCGTCGAGCAGATATAGAAATCGTCAACATTATAAATGCGTTAAATTATAGAAACAGACAAATGTAGCCTAAATTGTTACAGAATTATGAAACTGTTTATGGACGGACGTAAATTTAACTTTAAAAAAGGCGTGCCCATACACGAAGTAGGTTCATTATCAAAGTATTGTTTGGCATAGTTAAAGTATTATAAACTAATAATAATATATGCAATACGGTTTTCCGTTCAACATATGAATTATAATGTCAATGTGTTCAGCACATCTTATACAACTATAAAAATGTAAGACATGCTAATTAAAAATAAATAATTATTGTTTTATGTATAATCTATTTATTTATGTACGGTATAAATTAAATTTAATTAAGAGGCATGTAAAACTGAAAACAATGAGTAGCAACAGGACGCTACAGGACGCTCCATAATTCTCCGCTCTATAAATTCTGGACCTTTGATCTTTCTCCTTCACATTTACCTTGACCTTTAACCTTGCCCTTTAAAATTAAATGAGCTTGAGATCGGTTTTTAGTTAAGGAACATTGTGACCAAGTTTCAAGAGTTTCTGATGGAAACTGCAGCTTGAACAAAGAAAGAAAGAAGCACACACACACGAACAAGGGCCAAAACATAACCTCCACCCAACCTTGGTGCGGAAGTAATAAAGGTGGTATACTCTTATGAAAGACAAAAACTTCTTCGTTTTGAAATATACTCTAAAAGACCTTAACATAATTTGGCAGATGAACTATAGTTGAAACGAGATATCGGTATACATTTTGAGTAGCCTGAGATTCAAAAGATTTTGCATATTCCAACTCAGCGCCTCGAATGTTAACATCACCACTGTGTGTGGTCTTTTACAGTTCTTCGATGAGAATGATACAAATCTTTAAACAACATTATGTCCTCATTAATTTATCTCTACATATTTTTTTTATAACAGTGACTCTCGTCATGGGAATTCCTATGTTATTGTTCAACTTACATTAGTAACCAAAAATATATTTAAAAAAGAATGATGGTTGGAAGTAAAGAAAACATTATATACATTCTTTGGCACTTTAGAGCTACCTATTATATCATCGACCAACAATGGTACAGTGTTTGGATTGAATTTGGAACATCTAGTATAGTGCGATGCTGAAAATGTTTGGAATTTGTGCAGACATATTAGGATGTTTAAAAAGAATACTCCGTAATATCAGTATGCCTAATTAAAAGAACAAAATAGATGAATTGAATAAGCTTCCATGATGTTCAAAATACCAGTCTCTATATACTTTCAAAAACTTTCATATGGAGAATCATTATAATCAGAGCTATTTTTTAAAAGAATGACTGCAATGTATATTTATATATAAATTGGAAAAGAAACACAACGGTTTTAATCTTCATGTTGTAGTCAACATAGGCCTACTACATTTATTTACAAAAAATGGTGGCCTTACTGCCCCATACAAACAGACATGTTTCGGTGGACCAACCACCTTCCTCAGTGAATACATATTAGATAGCTAACATTCAATTTATACCAGTGGCTAAATACTGTGCATTGTTGCCTACTGATCCATAACCATGATCAAATACTTGAATAAATTTAAGTAAATTAGGCAAAGTGGCTATTACTAAGACTATACGTAGTTTAAAGCGGCAATTGTACATTTATTCTTGAATGCTACCGAACTTTTTGTACTTCAGAATGCAGAAATATAAGAATAATAAACAACTTAGTTAAATCGACAAATTTTGTTTCAGGTGTTTGGATATTATTATTTAAAATTACTTCTTGCTAAAATAACATTTGAAGTTAGGTTATCTTTCAGCAACTCCACGATTTGCAGATTGGCAACATTCAGTAACAATCAATTCCAATTTATTTTAAAAGTTTCACCAATAAGGGAATGAAGCTAATACTATTGTCGCTTTAAAATGCCAAATGGTCAAACTAAATTCCTCGCAATAAAGTAACTTTGCAATTAGGATCTTGGAAATACAAATGTATTTCAAAATAGGTTTCAGGGTGGATAAAGACAGGCAGCCATTTTAATATTTTCTTGACTTTCTAATAATGTTGTGAATTTCTATTAAATACGTTAGTTAATGTAATTTATATATTCAATGTCATATTTTTATGTTCTTAATTCTAACCAGTTTTATCATTTTTAAGTGACAATTCATCTTTAAATTTTTGATATGCAAAAACTGTTGTCAGACATCTTGTCTATCCGTAAGACCTAGAATGTTTGTCTAATCTATGAAAATACTCTGCCAACATATTGTCAAATGCTGTTTCTTTGTGTCTATATTAGTACTCCCGATGCTATTTGTCTATTCTCAATTGATTTTCTGGACATTTGCTCGGTTTGAGAGTAAGTCCGATCGAAGCTAAGTCCAAGCCTACAATACATGTTGTTGTTTCTCGTTTGATTGTCTCTTTCGTAAACTAACATTGGCCCCCCGATAATGAAATTTCACTCGCTATATTAGGAGATCTATAGGCAAACATGAAATGAACTAAAAGAGTGAATATTGTCCTAGGCTGTTTCAACAGCGCTGAGTAAACGAATTCATACAAGCGATAGGTCTGATACATTATTAACCGACATTTGTAGCATAACCTTTACAATAGAATAAAACATTTAGTGGCAAACGGTCACTGGGTTAATAAACTCAATATACGGAAGCAATGGCTTTTAAATTTTAAACAATAGAGTACTTTAAAACTTAATGAAATATATTTTTTTTAAACTATATTTTAAAACATTTAGGCCTACCATTTTTTCTCTATTTATGTTATAGACATTGTTATTCGTTCAAAGGTCCATTCCAGTAGGCCTATATAATAGAAATAAAGCAATTAACAGTAAAATATAACGCTATTTCTTGATTTGAACTTATATTAAATAGAAATGTAATAAACATATTGACTAATTTAATTATCTATATATTTATACCCCACGTATCCTACTTGTGCATCGTGTCACCATTCCGGAAAGTAGAAAAGTCTAATAAGGAATATCCTAAAAAGCTGTAGTTATTTAAAATAGAAGAACATTTGTCTCGTTTATTAATTAATTCAAATGTTGGAAACATCGATACAAATTCCATTTTTTAACACCACATCAACAACATCATTCGTTAGTTTCACCATAACTAAAATATAAACATTCAGTTAAAAAACAAAAACCAACATTTTTTTTTTTTTGTAAAGAGAAATAAAGGCAGGTTCTTCTTTTGTAGATTTCTTTAATAGCCCCCTTTTCCACATTTTATTTTACTCAAATATTTGAGGTGAGACCTTTGTCACGCTAAGAACTTGGATACCGACAAGCTCAAGTGGGCGTGGAGATTTACTTTTATTCGCGGCCTGACACGATCGGTGGCTCAACAGCTTAGAAAATCAATCGCATTATGATTTTTTAAAGAAAAATCTTTCTTTGCGCCAAGTTTATAAACTTTCGGGATATTTCTTGTGACATTCCAATAACAAAATAATCCATGCATCGGATTTTGTTAGTGATCGTGTTGATTTTACTTAACATTATTGTAAATAAGCACCTAAATACCTAGGTTTAAGCATCTTAAGAACAGATAAACAATAACTTAATACTAGCTGAGTAGAATGAACCGTTTTATTTTTAATAGGCCTAAGAGGCAAATTACAAAAAACCCCAAACATATAGCCTACAAATTATACGGTGTATTCATTAACTTTTTGATATAGCTACCCGACGCTGATTGAATGTTGTCAATGTATATAATGTCTCTAGACATTTGCTATGATAAAGTGTCCAAACCCTGTGTTAAAATGCAGATAAAGTAAAATAATCTTAATTTTTTGTCAAATTTATTGAAAAAAATAATACACTTCATTTATAAACCGCGGTATATAATAATAATTCCTGTATCGTTTTATTAATAATATTACTGTGCAAAAATGCAAACAAAAAGTATGTATCGATACGTTGACAGATCCTTGTATTCAAAGTACACACAAAATGATTGATGCGAGTTGAGAATATGAATTTATTATTCTTTTTGCTCAGTCCAGACTATCAAATTTTCTTTAACAAAAAAACGTTTGACATGCCTATAAATGGTCATGATGATGTCACACCATGACCATATTTAGAAATATCATTACCATATATGGATATGATCAAATTCTTTTGTCAAATAAGTTTGATAGTCTGGAGTGAACTTTACGAAAAAATGTCAAAGGTTTAGTTGGTTGTTTTTTTTATCTTTCATACTGTAGAGTTTTGTCATAGGCCTAATTCTATTATGATGTAAAGTGTGATGAACAAGATTATTAAATTAAACACAAAATACTAATTTATCTCCATTTATGCAACTCGGTTTTTCAAGGAAGATGTACTTTTTAACTAAAAAATGTACCAATATCTGAGATTGTGACAGTAGAAAATTACAATCAACATTTTAATGCATTACGTTATGTTAAAACAAACAAAAAAAGATTAAAAATGTCTCGTTTTATACAATCATGTGAATGCTTTTCTTTATTTTATTTTTTTAATACATCAGAATTACGTTCTGGAATTAAAGATAGAGAAAATAAAATTAAGTATACCATGGATATGGTTGGTTTAAAACAAAGGTTTCAATGAATTAAGAAATAGCACGTTCGACTATAAATGGACTTAAAACTTATAGGCAAACTTTAAAGTTATCGAAAAAGCTCAACCATGGCTTTAAGTTATCCATGATATTCCGTCATAAACACATAGAAAAATGGACACGACGCGTTTATACTTTATTTATAACCGTTGACGAAATACATTTTGCCAAAGCCGTTGCGTGTCCCAGTCTTAACAATATGATTGACAACCGAGAAGATCCTTGAAGAGGGCTTAAATGAGATTGTTGACACTTAATGAAATCGTTTTAATTACTTAAATTCATCACCATGTCTTCGTAATTGCTCACTAACGTTCACAATTGGCGATTATTCACCGATTTAAATCTATAATAAAACAGAATAAAGACTTTGAACGTGTTCAAAGTAGAACTGGAAACAGTACTTACGGTACCAAAATACGCTTGATCTTTAAGAACAAATCTGTTTTTATTACCATACTTCGAACGTTATCCAGTCTCCATATTATAAATCTTATCAATGGTATTAAAGCTCTGTTCACACGTACGTTGTCGGCTACTTATTTCATTACTTGTAAAAATATTATAATCTTCTAACCTACAATTTAATAAACGTTCTTTAGGAATGGACTTAATTAAACAGTTATGTAATGGACAGGTCAATTCCCAATTCTGAGATATTACTTGATCAAAAATAGCCTTTTCCATATTCTGTTCAGAGATTGGTTGAACCGCTTATCACTCTCCAGATACACGTAATATCACCAGAAAAAAAAGCTTGAAAAAGTAAAACAGTATTCATTATCAATTATTTATAGGCCTACTCAATGGATGATAGAATTCTCGAAACCAGATTCCATGGAATCAATTTTATTTTAGCAAAGAAATCGCTATGGGAAAACAAATCCCTCCGAATTAGCTGGCTTTTACAAAGTCTGAACTTTCGCAGGGCTTTGGTGTTTCAACACTTCAATAAGGCCCTCACTCCTCCCTCAATAAAAACATTATCCAGGATAATTTACACATTTTGTTTCTAAAATATCTGATTCATAAATAAAAGTTAATCCATATAACTTAAGTAATACACGTATTCAATTTTTCGACTTGTATTTAGTCATCATCAAAAATTAGTCATGAAAGCATTTGTCAACTGAATAAAAACATTGTTACTTAATTGTCACCATACAATCACATAAGTGACCGGAAATAATCTAAACTCCTAGGCTTGTCACACATATTAGTTTCCGATTGCTTAAGCACGGCGGAAACCAATACTAGGTGACATTAATCTGTAAATGTTGTGGAAGTTCTTAATGAATAATTATAAAAGGATTAACTTGTATCTAGGTTTCTGAAACATCTTTTTTAATGTTCACAGGTTTAGGTGAGTCATGGGGATGTCGTACACCATCTTCTCTTGATAAGGTCGCCAAGGAGCTTGGATCTCATCTGCTCCAGGTCAGTACGCATGCGCTGCTGTTAGATTTGAGTAAAATGAATACTTAAACTTCTTAAAGATTTATGTTTTCCTTGAAATTACAAGAACAGCCTATGTTAATAATATAATGCAATCTTTTGTTTCTCTCAGTACATGTCTGAGTAGATTTAATGTTCCTTTTAAATTAGTAAATAAATTAAATCAGTGAATGTAATGATATTATTTTTAATCGATATATTCCTAATTATACAATAACACTTAATTTGTATTATGGAAATTAACAATAACCTTTATGAAAACAATAATTACTTCCCTCAAAAACAGAAAATATTTTGCAAAGCAAAAGTTCGATGACTAGACAGATAAATATATAGATAAAGTCTTAAGATAATGTAATTTCTGGTAAACTACGACTTAATAGTGCGTTTACACTGCGCGTCGCTGAGACATCGACTGAACCAGGAGGGAAAACGCGCCTAGAGAGCGGACTCAAACGCGTTTCCCCTAACTTAAGCCCGAACAGCACGTCGAGGTATCAAAATAGACACTATAGATTTGCGTTTGACAAGCTTTCCAAGGCCTGGTTTAATACAGGAAGTTTTGTTCATACCAACCGTTGTATTAAATTGTTATCTGGTTGTAATAGGTTTTAAAACTAGTAACATTTCCGTGATAAAATTTCAAATAATCACGTAATTGGTTGACACTATTCTGGGTCATAAAAGTGCCGATTCATCGTATAGTATAAAACACTAAACAATAACATAATAAAGGTATAGTATATTTTTGCTGCTATTTAAATTTTTTGACAAGTGATTTTGAGAATTAATATCTGTCATTCTTCTGCAGGTGTATCGAATTGCTAATTTTTTATAATTGAAAAAAGTACAGTTTCACTTAACTAGTATTTAACTGTAATTATAATTTAAATAACCTTATACATAAATAAAATTGACTACAGTAATTATAATAAATTTGTCCAAATGATTAATTAAAATTCACTTTTTTCCATAAATACAGACATGTTAATTTTAAATATAGATTTTTTATAAATTTATTTTTATATCGGATTTATCTTTTTATAATGTATTGGTCTAGCTAGATTAACATTAACTACTATTTAATAAGTATTAAATATTATTTAATTACAACCCCGCTGTTAGCCTACTACCTTTGTGAGAATACACATTTTTTTGTAATTTTATTTAGAAGTACTGTATTAGGTATATTATTAATATTTTGCTAATACCAATTTAATATATAATATATTTTGGAACACACCGAAAAAATGTTTGCAATTAAAAAAGTTTATATCAGCTTTTTCTAGTTACTGGATATTGTTCAACTTTTCTCAATCCTTGTTTAGTGGCCATAACAAATAATACATCATTCTTTATTGTCATCACTGAATTATATATATACAATTACAATTAAAAATTTACATATATATACAATTACAATTAAAAATTTACATTACCAGATAACTGATCAACGCTCTATCTATAATGATGTAACAAACAGAACAGAGAGTAAACTAAAGACAAATGCAAGAGACACGAAAGACAGGCCTACTTTTAATTACAGACATGTTTCTTAGTAACCACATCTTCAATGAAAAATAAACAAAAAACGAATTCTGAAAGATAATACTCCCGTTTTTGATAAATTATTCTAGATACCAACGTATTTAAATATTTAGTAAAATATGAGCATTTTAGTCATTATAGAATCATTATTATTTTGGGTTATTACATATTTTTGTTATTGAAACAATTGATTTTTATTTTTAGACATTGGATGGATTTATTTTTGTTGTTGCTCCTGATGGCAAGATGATTTACATATCCGAGACGGCATCGGTTCATCTAGGTTTATCTCAGGTAATACAACATTCTCCATTTCAATATTTCACAACAACCACCAACATCATCAATCGCCGAAATATGTACTTTCATCTACATACTAAGCTAGTTTATTCACCAAAGTTTTACGAAGGTTTCGCAAATTTACAAACTACGATAACAGAAACGGTACGTAATATAGGCCTACGTTGGGTCGCTGTGTTTAACAATAATCAAAAATGTTCTACTAGACTTGCCCCAAGTCTGTATACAGTATTATATTTTAAGTGTTTAATGAAGTGCTTCACCCACCAACGGATGATGAAATTTTAGTGGTGTAAGGTTTGTTGATCAGCAAGATATGAAAACCCACCTACTATTGGACGCAACGAGTGCATTTTGATTGCCTTTTCATGAATTAAACCGAATCACCGTCTTGAACCAAGACCAATGTTCTACGTACGAATACTTGGTCTTCGTAAAATACTGCTCAGTAATTACAGTTACTTAATGGATTTTCAACCAAGCGTTACTAAAATTATAACTTATCTGTTTACTTATTTCATGAAGTTGCGAAAGCTCCCTAATATTCAATAAGACATTTCACGGTTTCAACTGCGCATGTGCGTTACAAAGATTAAGTAATAAAACGACGCACGGCTCTTATTGAAAAGAATAATTATAATAAGCCATTTCACGGTTTCAACTACGCATGTGCAGATTAAGGTCAACTAATAAAACGACGCGCGGCAAGTATATTCTTTCCAATAAGAGCTGCGCGTCGTTTTAATAACTGACCTTGGTAACGCACATGCGCAGTTGTAACCTTAACATATGATAAATTGATTACGATAAAAGTGTTACATGAACAAACTATCTTCAAGACAATAGTGAGGTTGTTTTTTTAATCAAGAAGAATTTGAAATATAAAAACACTTAAAATGTACAAAACGGTTTAATAACATATAATAAATATTTAATTATTAGTTTCTAAAAATCAGCGAACGACAGTATTTTTGTGGATTATCTTTCAACTTAATAATAATTGTGCATACGTGAAGTTTACTTCTGAAAGGTCCACTAATTAACTTCAAGAAAGTATAATGCATACTCCAAGCATCGTGACAGGATTCAAAATTTTACATTAAATTATGTCATCATCAGGAATGCATCCATTCCTGGCGATGACATAATTTATGTCGAAATATTGAATCCTGTCACTTTCTCATTTTGAGATTACTAGTCAAATTACGGTACCCGTCCCGCAACCTTGGCCTTTGACCCCGTGACCGTCATCGGCAATTCTGGTCTCAACCTACATGCTTCTACCAATTTGGCCAAGAGGAGACCAAGGAATAGCGAAAAACATTTATTTGACCTTTGACCCCAGTGACCTTTCCAAAAATGAACCCGTCAAAGTCACTTCCGTGGTGAACCTGCATCTACCCACCAAGTGTTATGGAGATTGGACCAAGGACCTGGGAGGAGTAGAGAAACAAACAGACAAACGTTGTTTAAATTATAGTATGATTCATTTTTGGAATTATTCCAAGGCCTATATATTACTAATTTACTAATAATTGCACTCTATTAGTAAAATATTTTAAACAATTTTTATTTCAGGTGGAACTAACAGGCAATAGTATATATGAATACATACACCCGGCTGACCATGATGAAATGACGGCTCTGTTGACAGTTCAACAGCCCTACCACGCCCATGTACTCTCAGATTTCGAAATCGAACGATCTTTTTTTCTTAGAATGAAATGTGTTTTAGCAAAACGAAATGCTGGTCTAACGTCAGCGGGATATAAGGTAGGATTTGGTATATTTACTGGCTTGTAGTAAAATCATTATTCAAGTGTTTTAACTCTGTTCAGAGGAAGGGTATTGTATAGGCTTATAATAAGCCTACCTAACAAAAAATGCGTTTTAAATAAATTTAGTTGAATAATCCAGCATTACTTAAATAATCAGTGAACTACTTTATCATCATTCATTCATTCAATTCACATTTATTAAGCCAAGTTTACAAATAATGTCAAGGACTTTACAGAGAATTCTTATTTCTCTTTTGGTAAGACCCTTAAAAAGTAAAATTTAAAAGAGAAAAGAATATACATAAAACAAAAACAATAAATGTTTAAATCAATACAGGAATAACAGTAAATATGAATTTGACTTTTCACTGTTTAAAAAAAAACTATTATACAATTTAATTTAGTGGACTGAAATACAATTCAAATTATGAAGAATTGAGTGTATTCAATCAGGGGCGTATCCAGGATTTTGGTAAGGGCCTACTTGTATGTTGACAGTAAATGTTTATGTTTTTTTTAACTATTTTTTTCAATACACGTCCTTTGAGACCCTATTAAAAAAAAAATTAAAAAGATTATTTTCACTATTTTGCGTCTTTGAATCCTTATTGTTTTCTACCTCGTAAAGGCGGTGCACGAGCACCCCGAGACCCCTCTGTATGATGGCTCCTGTGTAAATTGTCGGTTGGTTATAATATAATATTACTTTTCCTTTTAAGGTTATCCATTGCTTCGGCTACCTAAAAATCAAGCAATACACGATGGACATGGCACCATTTGATGGTTGTTTTCAAAATGTTGGACTCATAGCGGTCGGACACTCACTACCGTCGAGCTCAATGACAGAGGTTAAAATGTACAGCAATATGTTTATGTTCAGAGCCAGCTTAGATCTCAAACTTATATTTTTAGACGGAAAGTAAGTGTAAAAACAAAATTGATGGAAAAATAACAAGCTCCATTACAATACCCTTCCTTCACTTTTTGGGGCAGGGGTAATAATGCACATTAGTTATAAAACCTGATAAATGTTATATGCTCAGTGCCGTAGCCAGCATGACGCAGAAAATTTTCAAAATTTGGCTTTTTGTGGGGGACTCACCCCTTGACCTTCAACAGAGGGTTTCTGTCCCTGGAATCCTACGTGACCACCATACTTCGCCTCGTCTGTATTTCAACTCTGGCTACGGCCTGACGCTACTAAATACACTTGAGTGAAAACTGACCAAGACAGACAGATAAAGAAAGAAATAACCATGAATAAAAGAAAATGATAATTAACGATAATCAATTTAATAACAAAATATAGCTCCAAAATCATTTTTGATCATTATCGAATTAAAAATGCCCCTTTTCTTGCTTTATCCAAATGAATTTTCTGAATTTCACTCATTTTGTTATCCAGTCCTTCCAAACTGTTCATCCTTAATACATACTTCTGCCACTGCTTCTCCGTCCTTCTATTTTCCAGTCAATCCCAAATTCTCCAAACCATCTTTACTATTCATTTAACAATTGAATACTCAAACACAACTGAGTCAATCAATACTAATCTTATAATACAATTTAAAAATGGAATTATTTATTAATATAAATAACGATGTTTAAAATTATTTAGGGTTGCAGCGTTAACTGGATACGAGCCTCAAGACCTTATAGAGAAAACACTTTACCACTATGTACACGCACTGGATGTTCTACATCTGAGATACGCCCATCATATATGTAAGTACAGGTATTAGTGAGGTTTCGCAACTTTACGAAACGAAACGGATACGTCACACTTCCATATTTGAAAGTTGCTAAATGTTCTCAAACTATATCAAATTTTCTACCTACGAATTTTTGTTGATCGTCGTCAAATACTGACAAACTGTGACATATCCAATGTGTTTAATCCAAACGTTACATGAATTTATGACTTATCCGTTTTCGTATTTCGTTAATTTTCGAAACCTCCTTATTACTTATTAAATTAGAAAATGAATGTGGTCAGTAGAAATACTTTTAATTCAATTATAAAAGGGCTGACTTCTCTAACCCATCCGTTCGACCTGAAATTTAGAGGTACTGGTTTTCTTGATGACAATAAGCCCAGGTACAGATATTAGAACATTTTTTTATATCGTTTAAATTCCTTCTTTTCAAAATCATTAGTTCAAATTCTTCGATCAAGGGCTGTAATCTTTAATTTTACTGTACGAAACTTAACTACATGGGTTCTTTCTAATCAGCTGATTTATTCAAACAATGTAAAACTGCTGCGCGTTATGATTAAGTAACACTAACTAATTAACATAACAGGTGCAATTCAAAAAATATCCGGTAAAATGGTTTCTATGTCTCTATATATGAAAATCTTCTAAGATTCTCTAACAGTTCATATTAAGAAACTGTGTTAGGTTCGTCAAATAGTCCGCGACAACCTCCATTGCAACTAACAGAGAACTGGTTGACTTGCTTTAGTTTGTAATTTGTTCCGAACAAAATTGCTTCAGTTTTT
>JAOTQE010097011.1:0-26440 GCA_025631205.1 Nesometra sesokonis
TGACAGTAAACTGTAATAGATTGTTAAAGTATAAGTTAGATCCGGTTTATTATTAAAGTGTAGACGAATATTGAATTGTGTATATAGTGTTTTCTGTGGGTACAGGGTTGAACCAATCACAGCTACCGATTTGATAACCCGATTTGTGACGACGTCTCTTAAAATTAAGTTTAAATAACTTATTTGATTTTTTTTTCCTGTCTTAGAGCATCATAACCACCCACTTCATAATAAATTATTAAATGTCATCATATTTTATGCATCAGTGGTTTTCGGAAACCGACCTCTCACACTAACCTCTATCTTCTCTCATTCCTACCACAGGCTACAAACCATTTTAATAGTAATTTTAAACGTAACTAAGTTTTAAATGTGTTTTTAAATACATTAAGTTTTTAACTGTTTTATATTTTATCATAATACCGTTTTTGTACGAGCATCGAATATTCTGAAAATGAAATAAAGTAGGCCAAGTCTGAGTCTGTCTGAGATGCTGAAAGTATCCTCAGCATGCCTCTTGATATGTCACTGAGAGTATGTAGGCCTATTTCTTACAATTTTCAGGATCATTTTATATATGTACAGAGCCATACAATTGGGATTATAATAATATGTGACATTTATATAGCGCTTGTTGTCAAGGCCTCTAAGCACTTCACAATTATTACCCCCAGTCATTGGAACAAACACATATGGAGTACAATCCATAATGTTGCAAATGTATTCAAATGCATGGTATTTGTGCCACCCAGGTATCCACTTATACTCCTGGGTGGAGAGAGGCAACATGGATAAAGTTTCTTGCCTAGGAACACAAACAGAAGACCAGTATGAGCATTGAATCACCAACTTCGTAATTGGAAGTCCGAAATGCTGCGTCAACCGTATATAAACATTAAAAAGAAAAAAATAATGGCAACCTTGATTTTCAAGGTTTTTGGTCAATCAAGGTTGGGCAAATGTAACAATTTTTTAATGTAGGTCTAATATAAAAGGTTCATTTCTTCCAAAGTCTCAATAAATAAAAACATTCTAAATTTAGCGTATACAATTTATTATACTGATCTGCCATATGCCATTCTATTACTTCCAAACATAAAAAAAATGCAAAGAACAGAATTTAAATTTTGGGCTGGATCCTAAATAATAAAGAGGATGATTCTGTATTATCTTTGCTTCAGTGAAGAGTCTAAATCTAGCAACAAACTGTGAGCCATGTGTGCATGCATCTCGCGTGCAAAAATAGCATTTAATGTGGGAATTGGGGAATTGCTGAATAAGTCTATCAGACCCAGCCTAAGATTTTGATAATTATTAGCTTTTCTATTCAAGAATAAAACTTGAATAGGAAAACATAAAGGTATGCATGTAATTAATCATGTTTATTATTTTAGAAATAATAAACAGGTAAATTTCCAAAGAAAATGTGATTTTTTGGTAGATTTGGAAGGAATGTCCCTTAACATCACCTACAATGACACTACTGTCAATATTAATTAAAGTAGGCCTCATACAGTACGAAATTGTAGTTAATTTCTATGCTTTATTATTACACAAAGAATTCATTATGAAAATTAAATAATTCCATAAATGCTCAGCAAGATAGTATCAAACACAACCCTCCAGCTTGGCCACAGTAAAAGGTTACAAACTTTTAAAATCTCATTCGAGTCGAGCAAACTCATTTCATTCTGATTTATATCACCTATTAGGAATGAATTAAAGACCACCATAGGGGGAGTAAAACCGCAATTTAAAAGTTAATTTGGTCACGGCCAACACCAGTCTCTATAAACTAGCTTTAAATTTATTCTCTGCCGGTAGCCAAATAGCCAAATCTTATGCCGAAGTTGAATCTAGCTAATTTTGAAATTTAAAATTGCCCAAATAACTAATGAATTTTAAACTATTATAAGTATTATTATGGCAGCTTTGGCTCATCAAACTTGAATTTGGCTAATCAAAATAACCAAATTGCTAAAACATTAATTTTTTTTTTAGCTTAATCAATGACAATTTTGTGCAAAAAATACACTATATAGATGAAAAACATTTGAAAAATTTCACATTTTTACCCAAAATATTTATAATACCTTGTTATAATAACATTTAAAAAGGAATATGAGAATTGCCCAAAACAAAGGTGGTCGTTGTTTTTTTTTTAAAGGATTACAATGCTTCATAGGCAAAATAAAAAACTAAAGCTCTAGAGGGTCAACTCTGTCCCCACCTTCCTGCCATGGTATCAACGACCTACCTAGAGGTGATGTGAACAATTCTCTAATTACCTCAAGATTTTCACGTTTTAAAATCAATAATTTTGAACCTAGATAAAAATTCTTTTTGCTCTCTACTATTTCCAAAATTGCAAATGCCATTGACCACTCCAGTCCTCCTCAACATCGCGCCTGTTCTTCTGTCCTTCGTGGCCATCGCAGTTCGTCCTTTCTTTCTATACCTGTTCGCACTACCCATTTCAAATCCTCCTATTTACCTTATGCCTTTCAACTATCTTATTACCTTGCTCTCGACCCATCTGAAATTTTAGTTAAAGACATCAAATTTGCTCTCTAAATAATTAACACCTCCCCTTCACACATTTACAAATTATATTGTACATTTATTGCTATGTATTATATTTAATATCTTGTATAGTATTTTTTTTGTAATTTAAGTGGACAATAGCCCATAAGCTGATTTTAGTAGTAATAAAAATCTTGAATATGCCCAAGAATCTAACAGGTGGTTGTGGTTTTTTTCTTTTTTTCAGAAAACCAACACTTTATAGAAAATAAAATGTACCTACATAGGTGCCGCAAACACAGAGAAAAGAGCACAAGATTCTAACTGAGGTGGTTGGTTTTTTTTTCTTTTTTTTTAAGGAAAACCATGCTTCATATAGGCAAAAGAATATGTTAAAAGTCTTGAGGATCGACTGTCCACTATCTCTGTCACAATCCCAACCCCTTACCTAGGTGACGCAAGCCAAGAGTAGATACTTATAAATTTACTCTACCATGATGACCAGGTGCTCAGAGTGGCAAGTATGACAGGGGCCTCTACCAGGACCCTTTGAAAAAAATAACACCCTCTAACTAAGGTTAACATGGTAGATAATTGTAGTGAAAGGTAGATTTAGGTAGTCAACAATCACTTAATGACCTTAAGGTACCAATAATACTACTGTGCTGCTAGGTAGATCTTTATAGTTTAACATGGTAGATCCACCTAGTTCGAGAATGTTATTTTTTTCAAAGGGGAGACTCCCGATAAATTCAGCTTTGAACTACTGGTTAATGGGTTTGTACTTGAATTCTTCCGTCCAACAAAGTAGATTTGTGCACTGGACTTGTTGTGAAGCAAAAAAGCAAAAAAAAATAAATTGAGATGAGATTAGAATTGAAATATTCATAAGCTTCAAGATGATTGTTTTTTTTTAATCAGCACAGATAACAAACACTGTTTAACATCTTGTCAGTTAATGCAAGATGATGTATTTAAGACTATCATTAGTTTGCAATGATTTATTTATCCCTAGACACATGCATATAAATGAATCTTTATACTAATGAGAAATGTCTTGATATATTCTGTAATATCTTTACAAGCTATCAACATTTTCTATTTTGAATATAAACCTTCCATAGAGTTACTCTAAGTGTAAAATACTAAAATGTGAAGATACTTTAAATTCTAATGAATTCATTTAACGGCTTAATTTCTGCCATTCAAGAATGAATTACGGAACGCATTGCATTGGGGACATTTTCTGTCTTATTATATTTGCAACTCACATATTTCTTGTGCCTCACAGAGCTGGAGGGAAGAATTCCCAGTTTTGGGCACTTTTTCACAATTTGTCCATTTCAGAAGGTGATTTGTATTTTGTACGGAAATTTTGAAACAAAGGCTAAATTTTGCAGGTGACTGAAAATGAAGATAATGAGCTATGTCACAGATTTTAAGATATAAGTTCAAGTTTGCAAGGTTTTTGCTCACATTTTGCTGTAGGCCTGTGCCACCACATATATTGAAGGTGTAAACTGTGAAATTATGTGTAGTAACAAGCCAAGAAATGTAAAATATGGCTAGCATCCTCTATTATTTAGAGTAATAGATTAGTTTCAATTTAACTAATTTTCAATTTATTTTTTTTTTAATTTTCAGGTGGCATAGCCACCTTTATTTACCACTTGCAAGATAATACAAATACAATTCTCAAATATTTAAACTCAAAACATACATATAAATACATAAAAAAGCATATCTTCTGGCTTATGAGCCATAGACCATTGTCTCTTTAGAAGAAGTCCCATACCATGTGGTTAAATAAATAAATTAAATTAAATTAATGTTGTCTTTTTACATATCACAAACTTAAAATGCATCAATACCGTTCCTTATGGGTATAGTACCATCTTGTTTTGGTTTTCAAAGCTGACAAAAATTTGAAGGTGATTGTAATATGAATAGTTTATTTTGTCCTAACAAATCTTGCCAATAGAATGGGATGGGTTCAAGCACTTTTAGACATCCAAGATTCAAATTACAGCTTCACTCATCTCGATGCGTTTACTCATATGACAGCTTAAAAAATTAATTCAACGTTAACCGGCCGTGTTCGTCGATTGTGAACAACTGTTAACTCTTTTGAAATGCTTACTCCTTACAATTATTGAACACACTAAGCCTCTCCATGATATTTTACTATCTCTGAACAGGGCGTGAGCTGTAAACCTAATTAATGTCAATTCTTAACTATTGAGGGCATGTATTTCGTTACTAAACAAAACGCATCTCTTTAAAAACATATTTTCTCTATAGTTAACAGCAGCAATATATTTCTCCATGTTATATTATCCCTTTATTTCATGTTTCAAAACCTGAAACCTAGGTGCAGATCCTTTTTGTTTACAATTATAGATATAAAAACAACAGAGGGTCAGGATAGTACCGTAGTATTGATACTTTTCAATTTAATGCTTCTTAGGGCCTGTTTCTAGTGGAGAGAAAAAATCGATTGAAAATCGGTTTTTTAAAAAATCGATTATTTTCTGGCAGTAGAAACGGGACCAGTCCGAAAAAACCGATTAAAAAATATCGATTAAAAACATGCAATGGATTGAGGGTTGGAACAGCAAATAATCGATTATCGTGGTGCACTTTTCAGTGACAACGCAAAAATACAGATTATTAATGTGTCCTTGCTCAAATCACAGACACTCTGTACAAAACAACAGCGTAGGCTCTAAGCCTAGCTTCGCTCAGATATCAACTTTTGTAGTGTCTTTAACAAGAGAATTCCATATTTATGTGGAATGTAAAATAACATTAAAAATTTATCTTTCCATGGGCCTACCTATTCAGTCTATCATCCGTTTCGTACACCAGTCTAATGAAGCGAATTAAGGCTAAGCCTATGCTTACACATTTTCTGCCGCTTGGCCTAAGATCCTTCGTTCTGCCGCGCTGCACCTTCGCATGGCTTATTTAATCATGACAAAATCATCGTTATCATGGCGTTGAATTTATTTTTATAATCAACTGGCTGGTTTATTGTTGATAATAAAAAAATAACATTGCTATAATTATGTTATTCTTCTGAATGGGATCGCGAGAAATACTAGTCAAACTTTGGGGTTGAATGTGTAAACAAACTAGCGAGTGAATCCAACCAACTCGTTCCAAAAATCTAGAGCTCTTCGGTGACGTAATTATCACCAGGATGGTGGTCATTTAACCGATTTTACTGAGGGGGAAAAAAAGTTGCAACATGGGAAGACTGAAGGACACTCGTAAAAATACCGATTAATTTTAATCGATTATTTTGTGTGTTTTCAGTAGAAACAGGCCCTTAGTTTTGCTTGCACTGCAAATGGTAGAATAGAAAAGGTTGTGCATGACATTCAAAAGGTTATACATATTTATGTCAAATGCTATAGCCTTGATTAATGTTTTCCACTATTTGAAACTTTGAAACAAATTATTTATCTTATCTTTCATTTCACTTTATCACCAAGATAAGAAATATGCATTAAGGTAAGAATGTTAGGAATTTTGCATAGAAAGCTAAACTATGGTAAATCATTCCTACAAATTATAAATGTACAAAATATGCTCCATCTAATAAGAGTAAAATGGAGTTTCTAACATTTTAGTATTATGTCATATCTCACCACTCATAGACTGGAACTACAGTACCATCAACATGCCTTCTTATCTTTTTATTAGTCTGGGGTGGAGGCAGAGAAGTGCAGACATTGATCACCTTCCCCTACTCCCCACATCTACAAAACACTCGCATCCTACACACAGGTGGATGTAGACTTTTGGAAAATGGGGGTACAGAAGGGGGAAGGGGAACCGGTAGAGAGTCAAGGTTTTAGGGGACCTGGGGGCATGCTGTCCCAGGAGATTTTAGTCTTTAGTTTAGTAGTTAGTTGTCCGGAAATGGGGCATGTTAAAAAATTCTTGCTTATGATTGCTGAATATATTTGTTTTGTAGACAATGTTAATAATATTGATATATTTTACTTTCCGAATGGGGGGGGGGGGGCTGATCTGATTTCATTTTTTAGTTTATATGACATTTCCCGCGTTATCACTGGGTGAACACATCCCCTCCATCCCCCCCAACTCTTCTGCTGCCTCTGTTTAGAGGAATGGATACAAAAATTATGACTGATGCAGCGGCTGATGTAAACTTTTGGAAAAGGGGGTGCCAGTAGAAAGTGGTAGGGGGTGGGGTCAAAACTAATTGTTCTATAGATTTACTCATAGAAATTTTAATCCCAGAGTTGCCCTTTAACAACACCATAATCTACAGACTTTTATGCACTTTGCCAGAGGAAGTGACGATAATAAATAATTATAAAATTTTAATTGAAAAGGCACAAATCAGATAGTAGTTTTTCTGGTTATACATACCGGTATTCTTAGAGTACACTCTCTATTTTATTATTAATTAATTATGATCATGAGTGATCTCTTTCCAATGGCTTTTCCATAAGTTCCAGTTTCTTAGTTCAAATGTTATATTCACTAAAGTTTAATCCCAGATAATGTATATGGGGCAAGACATGGCAAAACTACCAAGTTGTCACACAGGAAGTTTTGAGGAATAAACAACAGAAAATATACAAATTTTTGTCTATTTTGTTCCATAATTTTGGTTATAGATGTCTGATTTTGACAACTGACCCCTCATTTTTAAGCTTACAACAAGAAAACATAATGACAAAACATATGATTTTAATATTAACTCCATTTTAGAAATTTGTGACAACTTGGTGGTTTTGTCATGACATGCATCATATTAAAATAACTATGTAATTCATTGTTTCTTTTCTTTAAATCTGTTTTGCTTGTTTTGCCCATTGAGTCCATTTTGCATTTGAAAAAGGACTATCTGAAAGATATTTAAAATATTAATATATCAAACCTTAAAGGGTATCTCCGGGATTAAAATTTCTGGATTATTCTATGGAACAATTAGTTACAGTAGATCACCTAACAGATAAAATATCACAAAATTTCAGCAGTGAGATAATACCACAAAATAGAGGTCCCAAGTTTGATAATTGAAAAATCAGGGGATTTTATGTCAGCTGCTTTGTCGATCAATATGTTGGTATTTTGTAGATTTCCATCATTTTACAATTCTTGTCTTTCAACAAGAAATTCTTTAAATATTTTAAACTGTTTTTTCACACAATTTAAATGTATTATCAATGAAATTGTTTAATTTTTTTTTTAATACTGTACATATATTTTATCGATAGCTAAATTATTTATATTTATATTCATCCTATTATTGGTGTTTTACACTGCTGGATTAAACTAAAAAAAAATTGCGTAAATGCAAATGTGCGACGCGTCTCAATAAAAAAACCGAACACAGAAAAAAAAAACATACATAACAATAAATGTAAAAATATCTATATCATTGTATATAAATTGTATTTAACACTGAGCAGAGCTGGTATTTTATGAAGGGACAACAATTTTGCTCCTAGTCTAGGCCACGACCTACTCTGAATATTTTTGAGAGACACTTAAAATTTTCAGGTGAAAAATGTATTTTTTAAGGAGGGCGGGAGATGATTAATAAAAATCAGGAGCAGACTCCCGCCATTTTCATTTTCAAGAGACTTGGGACCTCTGCACAAAACATGTTGCAGAGTGGGTCCCAAATCAAAAGTTTGCCTACTACTCAAACTATACAGTGTTAAACTATACAAAAATTACATAATTTGAAAGGGTTGTGCTTGAGAACCGAAATCACATGGCAAATATAACTCACAGAAGGATCAGTGAAGTTTATATAAGAACGCAAACTTTGTAATGCGATTTTCAGTGTGGTTTTCAAAAGAAACTAAAAATCTGTAACTTTCCTATTCATTAGCATTGTGTAATATGAGACTCACTGCAAATGACAATTTAATTTTATCTGCTGGTGAACTCTGGATTTAAATTCAGGCCTCGAATTTGGGCTTTGTAGAGGCAAGGCCATTTTTGGCTTGATTTTAAGGCGAACAACAGGGCACATGAGGCCATTTTTTTCAAATTGTATCCTTATGCATTACTTAAAATAAGGGGCACCAAAGCCAAAGTGGCCTTGATGATGGTCAAATTTTGAAGGCACTAAGGTCAAATGAGAGGGCACCGGCGGCAATGGCCTTGGTGTCTTGGTTAAATTCAAACCCTGTAAATTTGCATTTTTTTTAAACCATAAAAAAAGTAGTCAGTAATGCAACAATGGTTAAAATTATGTTGACTACCGGTGTAAAAATATATTGCAATATAAAAAAAAACTAGATAAAAAAACCTTGGGTTATTTGATGTTTAAGTATATTTTCTTATTTGGCCTTAAAGCGTGGAGGTAAGTATGTCAATGGTTTCAAGCTAAAAGTATAAAACAGACATAATTATGTCGATTTTAACGACCAATAGACATTTCATGGCAATTAAAAATACAGTATATGAGCATCCAAGTATCTTTCTATTCATGCACACACTAAACCTGATAAATTAGATATTCATTAAATTTGTATTCTATATCTATGTTTGAGCAACAACAAAATTGCTATCTGCTTACTGTAAACTCAACTGCATGGATCAGCTTTCTATATACATTTCAAATTAGAAATAAATTCCGCTAAATTTATTTTAGAGACAAAATCAATATTACTTGCTTCTGACATTTGAATTCTGTAAACTAAAACCAGATAAAATTTATGAGCTATACTTATGGTACTGTATCTGACAACAACGTGTCATAACTGTGTGAATTTTATCATGTAATTTCATGTTTTACAAGAGCCACTTTTATTTTATTATTAATAATATCAATCATTATTATTCAATTATGCCTTTTTGACCAGTTCAATAATATATAATATTGAACTGTGCACGATTAATATCCCACCTTCCAAACCACTGTTGCCCGATTTTGCCACACGATGATTGTCTATCTGGGAAACCGGATGCACATACGGGACGTGGCAAACATTGTGACCTGCATAATGATGAACGCACAACTAAGCCTAACCAACCGTTAAATTGACTATGGTTGAATATGAAGAATCAAAATTACAATTCCTGTAAAAGGCCGTGTTTCTGCAGGAAAAAATTATCCGATAAATTATCACGATAAAAATTATGTGTTTAACCTGTTCTAATGAAAACATTATCCGACAATTATCCGATAATTATCCGATAATTGAACTACATGCGATAATTTTTTTACCTCTGACCTGGGTCAACCTTGATCATGTTTTTGCAATAATTTCACCGTAATGCCACCAGGGTGCCATGTGAGGGATTTCCATTGGATGATATTTTATAGGATAATCTAAAATTCCTGCAGGAACACAGCCAAAATGACTTACTACCTGTGTATAAGCCCAAACAAAACTGAGAGAATGTGAATTCATGTTTAGGATAAGCGTAATTTTACTAGAGTAAATGTACACATCACACACAGACTAAGGCTCCATGTTCAATGTACTGTAACAGTGGGCTTATACCAGGGTATATGTCCACATTACACAATGACCATGATTCCATGTTCACAATTACTGGGCTTATATTAGGTTTAAAATGTTCACTTCACTTCGTAGCCACTGCCAGCCCTAGCTATTTAGACAGTAGGCTACCACTTTTTTTATTTTCCTACTACCTACCATGTAAAGTTTTCAACCACTTTTTAAATAAAGTTGTGTAGGATAGAATCAACTCAAAATACATGGCAATATCGGACAAAAACATACCGGTTCGGACATTACAAAAGTTGGTGGGTATGCAGTCAAACGACACTGCTTCTATCTGACAGGGGCTGTGAACTAGTACACAGGGGTAACCCCAACTCAATGTCAATAGATACAAGTAGTGAATTCTTTAAAGGGCAACTCCGGGATTAAAATTTCTATGGATAAATAGAACAATTAGTTGTAACATAACTGACAAAACTTTGCAACATTTGAAGTACAAGATAATGCCAAAAACATGTTGAAAATGAAAAGATCAGCAAATTTACTCTACAACAGGTAATTTTTAATTTGATTGGGTTTTTCAACACAGCCTTTCAAAATTCATAATTTTCCAAAGGGTTGATTTTTGAAAGGGTTGTGCTTGAAAACCAAACTTGCATTACAAATATCATTCCTATAAATAGAAAGATCAGTCAAATTCACATTAGAACAGGTAATTTTTAATGTGAATTTTTATACGGTTTTTAAACATGACCCTTTCAAAATTTTCCTATTCTTCAGCATTGTGTAATATGAGTAGTAGAGCCACTTTTTGATTTAATGCCTACTTTGAAAAGTGTTATCATTCATTATACCATTGTCCAAATGTTGTGAAATTTTGTCAGTTAAGTCACAACTAATTGTGTATCCATAGAAATTTTAATCCCGGAGTTCCCCTTTAAAGTGAGCTATCTGTGTGCATTTTGTTTGATCACAGTCAAAGCTGCCAATTTAAATCTAAAGTGCTATTGAAAAAAATTGATTTGAGTTGTTAATGTAAAAAAAAAATAATCTGGTATATAAACATGTCGACAGCATATTCCCATTGTGAACTGAGACTAACTCATCCAATGGATTAAAACATCAACAGTCCCCATTAGAAAGTTATGTCAAGTTTTAACACAATGGATTATTGGAGTATTTCCCACTTGATCGCTTACCTGTACAGAATATTTCTATCCTGTATAAACATTTAATGTGATAAGCCAGTGAAGCAGTTAATTCAAAATTACCCTACATTTCTTTGAAAATGTAGGTTTAAATCGATTAAACTCTCTAATGGGAATACACACGTAATGGTTTTGTTGAACCTTGAATTTTGTTTTTTAAAAATATTTAAAATGTTATACTTACAATTGTTTTTTATGCAGTTATAATAATTCCATTAAAACAAGCCAAGGTTTTATACATCCACTACCTATAATAAAAGCACAATATAAGCAGCATTAGTAATTATAGGTGCATTCCTTTCAAAAATTAATTTTTGCTATGTTCAGACTCATGGCTTAAGCGGAGCTTAGCGTGAGAAAGGCGTAAGCTAGTCTGCGGCGTAACAACCCATGTTTTCGGACACAAGGCGTAGCGCAAGTCACAAGCAATTTCAAAATTGCTGCCAGTTGGTTTTACTATAATCAGTGATCCGTTAATTGATTGGCCAATGCAGACCGAATGCAAATTTTGATTTGTCAACACGTAAACACAAGGACAAAACCATCCAGGTGTATGAGGCATAGCTCCGTAGCTAACGCTAAACCGGGGTTTGTAGGAAATGCAAGTTACGCTCCGGACTAGGGACTTGCACTAATCGCCAGCTAGTTCAGACACACATAATCGTATGCCGCGTACGTTATGCACCGTTTAATCGTTAAGTCTGAACATACCCTTTGTCAAAAAAATTAAAACATTCTAAATTTGATTATACTGTATTCAAATTTTAAAATACTCATCTGCCATTGTCATTATATTACTTCCAAACATCAAACATAAAAAAATGCAAACTAAGAATAGTAATTGATTTTTTTTTTTATTTATTTATTTTTATTTTTTATAAACATAAAATTTCAAGATAAAAAAAAAGTCTATGATATTGTGTAGATGCTTTTGTCATGGCCTCTAAACGCTTATAGTCAGTAAGATACAATATAAAAATCATAAGGCAAGTCACTATGCTCAGGTCTCCTAGGAGTCATCTCGCAATGTGGCAGGTTAAATTTGCAGGCCCGTAGCCAGGGGGGTTCCTGTGGGTTTGTAGCCTACGAACCCCCTTTTTCAATTAACCCCCTTTGAAAAACGAACCCCCACCCTACCAATATCGAACCCTTTTTCCTATTTTCGTATCTGTAATCTGTATTACTGCACTCACACTATTTTAAGATCACCATTCATATCATTTATATTATAACTAATATGCCAAATACACACTATTAGAGTGCAGATAGGCTCCGTCCCCCAGCCCCTACAGGGGCATTTCCCCTTGACCCCACCGGACCCTTAGGCAAACCCCCACTTAGGAGCATCCCGGGCCTGATTTGTATTTTTAAAGGGGAAATCTAGGATTAATATATCTATAGATCTACAGAGCAATTAGTTGTGATCTCACTGATAAAAATTCACAAAATTTTAACAATGTGATGATGCAAAACACACAATTGCTAAGTGAGTCCGAAATCAAAGTGAGCCTACTACTAAATATACAGTGTTAAAAAATAGAGATATTACAGATTTTTAAATAAAAACGGTTGTTTATTGAATTACAAAATTGTTAATCATTAATTCCCTCTCCCCCTCACCACCACCTTAAAATCTGTATACACAACAGTACTTTTACTATGTTTAAATTCAATCTAGGCTGTTTTCCACTACAGGCAAATTAGACATGTCAGTAAAATTTAATATTTTATCAAAAGAAGCGCTGACATACTGTGGGCCTCTCTGTAGATATGCATTTGTAAAGTAGGGCCTAAAATGCTGTCAGGAAATCCACATTAAATGCCATTTCTGTTGGTTCTACTTCACATTAGCTGTCTGTCATCAACTGAATATCATAGCATGAAAAAGGCCTACTGAAATACTAACCTGCGCTAAAATTTGGCCCTAATATGGGATGAGCTTATTCTTGAAAATAAGCTTATACCAGGGTCAAGTAAGGGGCCATGTGAAAATTATTCTACTGCAGTTACTGCAGTAATCTATTTCCATTAATTTCATTGCAGTTACTGCAGTAATTCAATGATATTATGACTTCTTCCTCCAAGCTTTAATTGATATACAAGGACTCATCTCGACATTTTGTTTTCAAAAATTCTCTACCAGCTTCTGAACCAATACTTTTGTAACTTAATTACTGTAGTAACTGCACCCATAATTTTGACATGGTTTATAAATTGATTTTTTTAATAGACTATTATAACCTTTTGTTATCATTAAATCGTTCAATTTCCGACTGAATGAGTTTCAAAGAACACAATTAAGTAACAATTTTATTTAATTTATTCATCAAATAATTAATAATCAAATAATCAACAGCATAGAAACCAACAATCCCGTTTTTCAATATGTTCAAATTAAATACAAACAATCAGCCATGGTAGACTAAAATATGAACCATTCAAATTAAAAAAGCACTAAATAATTCAATTGCAAATGCAACTACTAGTAAGTTTTATGTCGTCGTTTTGGTCAAGGTTTTTTGGCATGAATTTTGGTTACTATGTAAATGAAGCACTTTTAAAAGCCAATATAAACTACATTAGTTTACTTTAGGTCTATAACTTGGTAAAAAAGTTTTTTGCGAGCGAGCACATTTGTCACATAGTTTTTCTTTAAGAGAATGACTATTTTGTATCAAACAATTAATTAGTAGTATACTGGGTAAACGCTACAAAGTTTTCATTTTCGTGTGAGAGGAGGGTAATGCAATATTTGTAAATTAAGCTTGCTTGGAAATTCTTGGAAGATTCTTTTAATGTTTAAATCACTTTTTTATGGGGATGGGGTTGATTAAGAATGTTAACTCCACCCCCTAAATCTGTTCCTGATTTGAAACCAATTTGAGGCCAGTCATGGCAAAACCACCAAGTTGTCGCACAGTAAATTATTCAGAAATAAGCAGATAAACAACAGGAAATATAAACAAATACAAAGGAAATTTGTGTATATTTTGTCCAATAACTTCAGTTTTAGATATCCGATTTTAATGATTGACCCTTCATTTTAAAGCTTGAAAAAAGTAGAATATTAATTTAACAATAACTAAATTTTTGATTTTCTTAGTGGTTTTGGCGTGTCATGCCTCATTTTAATAGTCAAAATTGTATCATAAAAGATTAATTGAGGCAAGACATGGCAAAACCACCAAGCTGTCGCACAGAAAGTTATTGAGAAATAAGCAAATAAACAACAGGGAATATAAAGAAATACAAAGGAAATTTTTTATTATTTTGTTCGATAACTTTATTTATAATTGACCGATTTTAATAATTGACCCCTCATTTTGTAGCTAATAAAAGTGCAATATAGTTTTTGTATTAACTCCACTTTCCAATTTTCTGACAATTTGGTGGTTTTGCATGCCTTGCCCCAATAGTAGAAAATTTCTGTAAATATACAGATAATAAGGAATATTGAAAGGCTATACCATGCAAGGAATGAAGAGAATTAAAATCAACTTCATCATTGCAAAGTCACCATCATCACCCTTTGAAAAAAATAACTCCCTCTGACTTGGTAGATCTACCATGTTAAATTACTAGAGAGATCTACCTAGAGCCATAGAGAACTACCTAGTAAGGTAGCATATAATTACCCTACCTGTTGATGTTATTAATGCCTTAAGGTTTATTCTAAACATTGGCTGTATTTTTTATGTATACTTGTAGAGCATTGCTGACCATCCTCGGTAGTATCCCTTGATATGGTAGTTTTTATAGGGTTAACCCTGTTAACTACCTTTATCCACCTTGTCACTACCTTTATCTACCATGTTAACAGAGTTATTTTTTTTCAAAGGGCACCATGATTACTAGCATTCTTAGTGTTATCTTTATCTTCAAACTATATCATCACTACCAATGTCATTATGAATTATCATCTTTATCATCATTGTTTTTATTATCAGACCAATATGACAGCATTGTAAAATGTCAATAAAAGTGTTGTCTTAAAGGGCAGGTTCACCCAAAAAATACTATTCATTAAATTTTAGTTAATCATACTTGGGAATTTTTAGGATTTTTTTCCTCTTGAGTCTCAAAGTAAAAAATATATATAAAAATAAACACTAGATTTCATCAATATTTTTTACACACAAAATAGCAAAGTGATTAATTTTTATTATCTTACAACAATGTATACTTTGAACTATATAAAAACATCAGAAATGTACCATTTTGGTTAAATCACATAAGAATAGTATTTTTCTATATATTTTTAGAATGACCATTGATTTTTCACAATTTATTTAATACCCCTTTCAGACAATTTGTATATAAAAGAAGAGGGATTCTATCTTGTAATTTGAACTATCCCCCCCACTTAGCAATTTTCGTCTATTTCATCAATAATTATGATAGGTAAAATGAATCGTAAAAATTCAGAAATAGGGCTGAATATTCTTTTTATGATGAACTAAAACATAAGATACTTTTTTTGGGTGAGCCGGCCCTTTAAAGCTATTGTTAATGTTAAACCGGATATTGACCCCTGATGGTTTTGTAGCAATAACAATGCAAAATTGAAATTGAAAAAAAGTCATTATGACTACCATCAATATATTATTATCAACATTTTATTAATATGACCTCAGTAATCAATTTCACATCTATATGATTTTATAACAACATTATTACTAATGATTGGTTGCTACATGCAAGAACATTAAATATTTCAATATTGACATCCTTCAGTGACTTGGTTTAGGGACATTACTTAAAGTGCTTTTAAATTAATATTACTTATTTTTTCTAATTTCCAAGCACTTACATTTAAGGTTTAAAAAGGATATATTTTTTACAAAAAGGAGTCGTACCAACAAAAAAAAAGGTTCTATGAATTTGTTAGCTCCAGTACTTGAACGGCAAACTCCCAATCCATATCTTCATGAATTCTCGATTAGTATTTTTCAGTATCCACACGGCAATGGGCACTCTTAGAACAGCTGTCTCTAACTTTTTTCTAATAATCAAACTTACTAAAATTTTGTAGCATTTTTAGCCAAATAATAAATTCTTTAGCCATATTTAAAACAAAACCATAAAACTGTTAAAAATGGCTGTAAGACTGAAAGCTTTTGGAATCTTCATTTAGCCAACATGGCAAAAGAGGCCATTTTTATTTTAGCCAAATGATTCCAATAGCCATAAACCTACAAATAACCTAAAACTACAGTTTTTATCATTTTATCACTCAGTTCCTACCCACCCCCACGATATTTACTATAGCCACCTACGGATTTTCCAAGCTACATCAATGATAATGTATTCAACACTGACATTTGAATCTCTCAAGTACCCACTTTTACTCCTTGGTATTAAGACTGTTATATGTTATTGTTATACCAATGTATTACGCTCCAGATTAGTTATCACAGTCCTGGTACACATTTTTTTAAGAACACACTTTATGAGAACAATGAGGCTGAAATTGCTAAAAAAAATACAGAACAAAATATGAACAAACTGAGGCTGAGAACAAATTCAAATGAGGATTTTCTAATTAAAGGGAACTTAAAAAAAAGAAGAAAAATCGTTGAAAGCTCATCGTATACTGCTTTCAAAGTTAACATCAATGTCATCAGAGAGAGCATTGCCACAGCGGTCGAGGTTTTAAAATCCCAATCGAAAAGTTTGGAGTTCAAGACTCACTCAAGCCAATTGTTTGTGCACCTAGTCAATTTGCTTTTGCTTGCATTGCTTCAGTCTATCCAGCTGTCAATGGGTACTGTCAACTTGCTGGGAAGTATCCTGTGATGGACTACCTAGGTCCCATCCAGAGGGAGTATCATGCTCTCATTCCCTTCACGCTATAGAAATCAGATGTACCCAGCCAAGCTTTTGCTGACGTACATGGATATAGCTCCCAAGTCTCCAGGATTGTCCTCGAGTCTCCGGGAATTTTGTACCATCTCCCAGGCTCCCGGAATTATCAACTTTTCTACCGGAATTTAGTTTTATCCAGGAAATTCTCCAGGTTTTGTAGAAGTTTTACAACAGAGCATAAATTGCCTTATTTATTTCAAAATATTGGTTGAAAGTAAGCAACTGTGAAGTTCAGTAATAATTTGGTGAACAGTAATAGCACATTTTAGAAGTGACAATACATGTTAGAAACTATCCTTCATTACAGGCAAGGTGTTGAGCTTATAAATAAGGGTATTTGTACACACATTTCAGGAAGGGTAGACATTACAAACAGTGGTAGGATGACCACAAGTAAATCTCTAGGAATTGTTTTTACAACTTGGGACCTCTGTAGCTCCTTTGTACAGCACAATCCAGGTCTATCCATAAAACACATTAGTAATTTATCTTTGAAAAGTATGTAAAATAAAAAATAAACAAGAGCGTTTTTTAGCCTGAGATTGGCAAAAAAAATAAGAACTGAGCCTGGGAAAAACTTTACTGGTTCTTAAAAAAAATGTAATCAAAATGTAATCCCACACATTAAAGTAATCTGTTTCTATTTTGCATAATTTTTTTGTTTAGTAGAATAAAATGACAAACATGGTAGATCATATTAAATTGTATTAAACATTAATAACATATTCATAATGTCTTATTTTTTTTATTATGAACTTGGATATTTTGAATAATAGTAAAAGTACAAACACACATTTTATAGTGAAATCAATAAGACATTTAATATTAAAAACCATCACTGATTGTATACATAGTTAAATTATTAAAAGAAATCGTAACAAGTACCTAATTGAAAAGAAGACCTAGAGCAAAAAGGCAATTGGAAGCAATAATCAATGATTTTACAGACAATGCATTAATGTTGATATTAACAAAATGATCAATCAATTTTTATAATGCTAAAAGCAATATTGCATAGTATGTAGGGCTATCAAAATATTCAATAAGATTCACGTACTCTACTATGAATTACAGTTAGTTAAAACATAAAAGTACTTTGCCCGGCTATTGTTAAAATGTGCAAAGTGTGCAAAGTAAGCGCAGTGAGCAAAGTAAATGCAAAGTTCGCAAAATATGTGCAAAGCTCGTCCAATCCATTCAGAATTAATTGTATAGTGAACAGGAATATACTTAGGCCTAAGGTTAAACCAATAAAAAAATTCTCAAATATCATAGATTTTATAAGTTTTTTAGGGTAAAAAGTCCAGTTTTTGGAAAAATTACTCAATTCAAAGAACAAAGTGTTTTAAAAGTATGCCTAAAGCTTTGCATTAGCTTTGCCCCGCTTCTCTACTGCCCCTATTAAAAAGGCGATAGATTCCTTAAAAAAATGAAAGTAAAAGCAATGTTCCGCAGTGTAGGCCTATCAAAAGATATGAATATGATTTATCTGCTGTACTACTGTATATGAATTACAGTTTGTAACAAGGCCTTTAAAAAAAAGTGTACCTTGTCCCCTTCTATGTCGTCCTTATGAAAAAGGTCTACTCAAATGTTTTTCTTTTAATTTTTCAAATAAAATACACAAATCAGAAGTGGTGTTGGTAGTCTATGACTGAGATACTTACTACCTAAGACAGACATATATTCCTTTTCTCGACGAACATGAAAGAACACCACTCAAAAATTAATGGCACATCCCGGAGACCCCTGTGCAATAATGGAGCAGCCCTACACATACCAATCACAACAAACTTTTTATTCCATTATGGCACTAGGGTTTCCTTGATGTGCCTTTATTTTTCAAGAAGTGTTCTCTCATGTTCGGAGAGAAAAGGCATACTGTACGAGGCGTGACACGGCAAAACCATCAAGTTGTAGGAAAATTGAAAATTGAGTTATTGTTAAAACCATTATTATGCTTTTTGCAAGCTTTAAAATGAGGGGTCAACTATCAAAATCAGACGTCTATAACTGAAGTTATTGAACAAAATGTACACAAATTTCCTTTGTATTTGTTTATATTTTCTGTTGTTTATTTGCTTCTCAATAACTTCATGTGCGACAACTTGATGGTTTTGCCAAGACTGGCCTCATATGTGAAGTCTCACCACAAAATGAGTCTCATGGTAGGAAAATCCAAAATTTAGTTATTGGCACATTCTAATAGAGCATTCTATAAGCTGTAATCTACATTTTAAATGACATTTATTAGATAAGTAGATCCCAAGATATGAGCATAAATTTTCATGTATGGAAATATGGATTTGAGAAAATCGCAAATAAAGAAACCTAAAAATAAATAATTAAAAGACAATAAATCTCAGAAAATCTACATAAGGACAATTTCTTGCATGAAAACTGACCTAAAAAATATATAGTGAAATACAAAAACCATAGTGCCCATAATAGATGAAAACTAAATTTCTCAAAAATTTAGACTTCAGATGTATTTTGTAAATTATCTCAATTTAATCTCACCTACGATCAGAGGCGGCGGAATGTTTTTGAATTAGGGTGGGACGAGGTTAAGTTATGCTCAGTTACCTCTTCCCGGTTAGATTTTTATGAGCAAAAAAAAAAAAACTGTTATTGCCTCAAAATTTGTACTTTCCTGGTCCCTGAAGGTGGTTTTCCAGCCCGTATTTATGCTGTTTTTGAATTGTAAATTCAGAATTTTGTAGTTGGAGTGACATTTCAGGGGGGACTATCCCTCCCTGATTTATCACTGGTTGGTGGGAGGGACGCGTCCCCCCACTATCTCCCCTGTTCCGCCGCCCATGCCTACGATGCGACTCATTTTGTGGTGAAACCTCACATATTTGTCAGCCTTATATAGTTAAATATTCACGAAAAAGATATTTAATATTTGTATCTCCAACTCAAGAAAATTGAGTTGTAATGTGCCTCAGAACAGAAATAAGGTAAGTACTTATAATAAAAATAAACTGCGTAAAAAAACAAAATAATCATTGCAGAGTGGGGTCCTGTAGAATACTCTCTTTCAATTACTTGCTTCTCCCTTTAGAGTCACATCATGTCCTTTGCAGCCACAACATGCACATCCTTCTGTCTATAACAGGGGTGATTTATGAACCAGTACAGTACATCGGGGTAACCCCAACTTAAAAGATGTAATGGGTTCTGTATAGTGCACTTAATCCATTTGTGGACATTGGGCTTACGATTTATAGTCCCTATCCGAGAAAATTTCCCCCACAAGAACCATGATACGAGCGGGCCTCAAATCCACACGTTTCTTATGCTATGGTTTACGGTTCCTCTGCTTTAACCGCTCAGCCATACAAATCGCTACTTAAAACACAACCTTTCATTGACGATGCTAATACTAAGAAAGGAAATTGTTCTTTGCTATTGACTACATGTTTAATGTGTTTGTGGTATTCTGTGAAACTGTTGATTTTCTTATTTTATGGATCATAAATTTTAACAACAGTAAAATATCATAACCTTTGCAGAGAAAATTATTCATGAATATAAGTGCCATTAATTTTAATTTTATAAGCAACCATTTCACTGTAAACTGTTATATTTGGAAAAGAAATGAGAATTACTTTTTGGTGTCAATTGTAGGGAGGGCTTGAGATTATTAATCTGCCCTCCCCATTAATCCCATTCCTGAGACAGTGTAACAGGAAGCTCAGGAGTCATTGGTCTGAAGAATATCAAGCAGCAAAACATTCCAACCTCTGAGATCTAAAATTTATGAGATTTTTTCAAATGCGTCCTCTATCTTAAAATACTGTGCCTTCTACAGTACTGCATTTTATGATGGAAGGGCCGAAAAAAACAGGCCAGAAAGGTGTTAACTAGCGCCAATTACGATAAATTTAGAACGATTTACACAATTGTTTATTTTAAATGTAATTTATTGATAACATGTTATTCTAAGCTAAATTATGGTGCAAGAACATGTTTAAATTTTAACAGAAAATTGGGATATTGCTTTAAAAAATCGGGAGACTGTTAAAATTTCTGGAGACTCCTGAACAGATCAGGGAGGGTGGGACCCTCTGTGAAAGCCAATTCCCCATGGTGATTGGATAGATCAGAGAGATTTTAATTACTACTGGACAGAGGTACAGGGTCCCAAGCTAACCAAAATTCCTAGAGGTTTTCTTGTGGTCATCCAAGCACCATTTTTGTAATGTTTGCAAGTACAGTTGACCTTCTAATTTACACACCCCTTGGGCTGGAAGGTGTTTGTAAATGAGAAAGTTCGTAAATGAGAAGGTTCACAAAAACTTGTCAAGTAAAGCCTCCAAAACACTTATCTGTGCTTATTTTGTGCTCTTGGTTGTTAAACAAAGTTGTTTAAATGAACTAAGAGGAATAAAATATGAAATACAAAAAATTATCAAAGATAAATTATCAAATGACGTCATTTTCCATCATTTTACTGACGTCATTGACAGAATGGTGTTTGTAAAATAGAAGGTTTGTAAATGAGAAGTTCGTAAATGAGAAGGTTGACTGTACCCTAATTAAAAAAGCTTAACACCTTAATTATTATCATGCATCAATTATAATTTTCTGGATAAATTTAAGCATTTCGCAAAAACAATTGGGAAAATATAAATTTTTTTAAAAAGGCCAGAATATTTAATGGGCTTGAGCAACAATTCTGTTTAATACTACTTTTTTCTATAAAATTATAATTAATGAATTTCAAAAATACTAACAATGAGAATAAAAATTACTTCCATTTATAATTTCAGAAAATTTTATCTAAACTTCCAATCAAGTATTATCTCTAATTTGGTAATTACTGTACATGTTTTCACCTTGCGAAGTAATTATTAATTAAAGGGACAATGTTGGCAAAGGTTTGACAGCAATTAATATATCAACTGAAGCTAATGTAGGTTATATCTCTAAGGTCAAGGGTTTTTAAAAATAGCAAGCAAATCACAGTTGAGCAAAGTAATTGAAGGTTAACTGTTAGTGGCAGTGAAGATCGGTGGTTAGCTTTTTTGCCTACCAATCCCAATGTGCCAGGTTCAATCCTGACTATGTACTATGACCATGCACTAGGCAGGGGAATATCTAAAGATTGGGAAAGAGGAATTCAAAACAAAATGAGCGGATCCAGCAGAACTGGATAGAGGGGCCCAGTGCCAAGTTTCATGTTGAATTCATAATACTTGGTGTGTCTGGGAGGGTCTGGGACCCTCCTCAGGGTAATTTTTCAAAATAATAGGTAGAGTTGCAAGAGATGTAAATACAGATTCAAATGGGCAACAGCATATGTACTTACTCTCTACAGGAATATTTGCGAACAGTTGCTTGAGAATGGTGTAGGCCTACGGAAAGGGATCCAGTCAAAGGAAATTAAAAGCAGAGAACATGAAAACTGTGACAATCACAAAAGTGAGGCTAATGCATTTCACTTTAAATCCAGTGTGGTTCTGGATGGGCTACCTTGGAAAGCAAGTGTAAACATGCTAGATCGGGCCCAATTGTACGGGATCGTGGGTCGGCCGTGGGCCAGCAGAGGACCTGATCGTAAGTGTAAATGTGGTCATAGTTCAATAAATAATATACTACTGTAGTGACACTGAGAGCACGGTAATCTACAGTACAGTATGCATAATTATTATTCAATTCTGCCGTTTTGACCGGTTGGATATTATGTAATACCCACCTGCACGTAGTTGGATATTAGCCGATGACGTCACTCACCCAACCGAGAGAATTGTTTTGCTGTACAATTTCGAACGCACAACAAGAGGTTAAGTAGGCTTTTACTACCTGTTAAAACTCGGTGTTTTGCACAATTGACTACCTATTTTTTATTAAGAAGAATTACTATTAATAAAGAAACCTACAAGAGCAGCTGTTCATGTTTTTCGCGAGAGAAGGACATGGATTTTAATTTTGACAACGTAGGCTAGCTCGGGCCTAGCCTTGGTCGCTGGCGTGGCAGGAGTAGACCGTCCTAGACTAGGCTAAGCCCTGACAAATCAATACTTATAAGTAAGCTATTGAATAATAATTATAATATTGAATGCCTATTTTCGGGGGATACCGAAAAATATTGTTCTCGCTATGGCAAAATATTGAACTCGTCTGTGGCAAAATATTGAACTCGTCTTCGACTCGTTCAATATTTTGCCACGGCTCGAAAAATATTTTTCAGTATCCCCCTCAAAGGCATTCAATATTATATAAATATTGCAACCATTGAAGATTATACAGCTTTAAAATGTACTCCCTAATATTTCTTTAATCAGAGATAATGTGAATATGCCTACAGCAACCTTGAAAAATGTAATAATCAGAAGAATTATCAATAAATCTTCCGTCTGGAAGAAAAATCAGAAAGCTTGAGTCGATTTATTACATTCTAGAATAAATCGCAAAAAAGTAATATTAAATAACATACAATTAGGTGAAGAACTGTGGAGTCGATTTTTCTTTTTTGGAAATCGTAGAAAGTGTTTTGTCAAAATAAGGTCAGTGATCTATTGATATAAATATGTTGATTACTCATTAAAATACAGTATACTGCACATTATTTGAAAAAAATAAAAAAATAAAATCCCCTTCCTCCTACGAAATTTATTTAGTGGTTGCTGCTTAACAACTAATTTTTTTTGGCCTAAGTCTTAGTGGAAGGGACAAATCCCCCAGTGATAACGCAGGAGGAACAACAAAATCAGATAGGTTGACTTTTATGTATGAGTATCACCAAGGGTGCCAAAAACAATAAAAACACCATGTAAACATCAGTGATTATAAATATTTTGGTCCTAAAAATCAGTAGAAAAGAGAACAAGTTGTAATCTGGTTGAGCACCCCTCTTTCCCGATACCGGGATGAGTCCCCGAGGGGAGGGAGGTTGCTGAACAAAATTTAACTTTGTCCTCCTGAACCAAACACATTCCGCCGCCATTGCACAAGACCAACTAAAAGACCAACAGCCTTCTCACATTTTCATTCCTTTCCGCTTTGCCATCTAACCTTCTCAGTTTAGCCGCCTGAGCTAAGTGCCATACAAACTGACATTGGTATTATTTTTCAATTTCATAAATCTGACAATAATGATGAAAGTGAAAAATCCTGAGGATAAATCAATTAGAGTAATGGATTGCCTCAAACGGAGGTCAAATACCCTATTGTAAAAACAATGAACCTGTTATATTAATGACAAATTTGGCAAAATATTGATTTATTCAGCTTGATTTGTTTCGAATAGTTGAATTTTTAACATGAAATATAAATGATTTTAGTTTTTGGTCTGCCTATCTACAGTTGAACCTCCCTGTGCGTACAACTCCCTTAAGTGGACACCTCCCATAACGAACATTGATTCAGTGCATTTGGTACTTCTCGTAAGTGGACACCTCCCATAAGCAGACGCGGACAATTTTTATCTTAAAATTTATATTTTTTGTATGTTAGTTTACCTCCCATAAGCGGACATCCCGGAAAATGAAGTGATTTTTCTGTCCAACTAATACAAATTCCTGTAAAAAAAATCGTCCTTATTCCGTATCATATTACTGAACTAATCTTTAAAATGATAAACAATATTTAATACAATATATATTGCGGTGTCTAGACATTTAAGGGGCCATTTGTGTTGAGAAGGCCGTGAAAGACGAGGCAAAAGGGTCTATACATAAATTTACAACTTTGGCCCTCTATCGGCTGAAATTCTTGTAAGTGGACACCTCCTGTAAGAGGAAACTTTTCCCGGACCTGAGGGTGTCCGCTTACAGGAGGTTCAACTGCATCTACTTTTTAATAAATATTTATCAATTCTACCCACATATTCAACTCTAAACTCAAAAGATGATGTCTTAAGCCTGGCACTTACTGCATTGTACGATGGTTGCCCAACTAAGCAGTCACTCCCTGTGAGTGTGGTTGCCAGACATGATGATAGCCTTCTACTGTACTCGTCAGCCGATGGTTTTTTTTTAGTGATTCAGCAGGGAAATCACAAAAAAAAAGACAGTCGCCCGACGAATAGAAGACTGTCATCTTGTCTGGCAACCAAAAGCACAGGGAGCGACGGTTTAGTCGTGCGACCATCTTCGACACAGTGAGTGCTGCCAGGCTTCAGTCACTGAATCAGTAAAATGGTTGGTGATGATGCTATTCAAATGTTTCTATATTAATTAAACGTGACAATAAAGAACATTTTTTCCACCCATTTTGGTCTATTGATAAGCCAGAAAAAAATATTTTGGTGTCAATTTAAGGAGAAGGATGTAAGCCTCTTAAGCCTTCAACCTGGTCTTTTTTTTACACAACAGAAGAAATTAGGCTGGGCAAGCTTATTCCAACCTGCCACAAACTCTGAAAATCTTAAAACACTTTTTTAAAGTATTCAACACCCATCCTTAAATATTCACCGCCCAATGTACAATATCGTTACTTTACAATCTGCAACACCTGTGCTGATATCCGTTAACAATACTAAAAAAAAGTGAGCACTTGTCTCTTATCATTTTCCATAAAATTATTAATTTGAACATTCATATTTTCAAAAAGTATTAAAAACCAAAGCTGAATTGATGGAATGAAGTGATTAAAATGAGCGTTTGACTTTCTGAATTAAAAATAAAAAACATATCAAAAGTAAAAAAAAAGCTAAAAAGTTGGACCATGCAACTGTTACAAAAGTACTTGCACTGAGGTGCCATTCATAGTAAAAACATGTGGGCTATCTCCAATACTAATTAGGCCAATACCCGATTCACACGTACAAAAATCTTTACAAAATGTAACAAAATGTAACCAGGATATCTCCCGAGTTTTTCCTACCGAGATATCTACGCATTCACACGCGTAAGTAAGTAATGTCTAGTAATGCGAAGGTCATTTAAAAGAACCAGGAAAACAATATGTTCACGGCAAATGCGTACTGGTTGTGGTACAAATTTTATAATTTTTTGTAGGCCTAGAGCCTAGGCCCATTCGTTCATGAGCTTGGCGGGCCGGAGTTGGTCATCGCGGACTTCCAATCGTCTTTTGCAGTACCATCACAGTAAACATTCGAAGCAATCAACAGCATATTTAGAAACTTCCGTTGTTTCTGACGGTTTTTAATAATTCTAGAGAAAACATTTTTAACATCATGCCGGCTTCTCTTATTTCCACTCATAATTAGCGTTGATAGGAAAGATTCGTCCGTATTACGACCCCGGTGTACAACAACGAAACCCCACGAAAGGCCAAAATTTTTTTAATCATAGAGAAACTTTTCTCCATGTTTTTAATCGAGCAGCATTTTTGCGCATGCGCAGAGGCATCAGGTAATATCTCGGAATATCTCGGAATCTTTACCAGCCTCTGTGAGGCTGG
>JAOTQE010097012.1:2186-14213 GCA_025631205.1 Nesometra sesokonis
GCCCACGGACGGTTGGGCCCACATACAGACGATCAGGCCCACGGACGGTTGGGCCCACATACAGACGATCAGGCCCACGGACGGTTGGGCCCACATACAGACGATCAGGCCCATGAATGGTTGGGCCCACATACAGACGATCAGGCCCATGATAGTATGGATGATGGAGCCCAACTCAGCAGTTATTAAAATCTTATTGCAAACATATTTTTTTATATAAAACCAAAACTTTTAACATGTATTTATTTATTTGTTTATTTCACAAAAAGAAATTAACAAAGTTATATTATGCCATAATTTTACAAATTTTACTTGAGCGGTTGGCCCACACATCTTTACAAATAGACTTTCGGGCCCAGCGACGATCGACGCCAAGACAATCTGGTCAATTTTAATTGACGATCAGGCCCAAATAAAATCGTTTTGAGTCCGATCGTCTGTGGGTCCGATCATCTATAACCCTTTTATTTTACTTTCCTTTTGAATTTGTCTGCAATAAAATAAGTATAAAGAAACTTAATTTTAAACTTGCCAAATAAAAAATCACAGCAAATTAATAAAAAACTATCAACGTTAATATTTTCATAACCAATTAAATTATCCAATTAATAACTAGTTAATTAACAAAATTTAGATATGGGTTCTAATTTTAATAGATGGTAGACAATTTGTAAATCGTTTATTTACATCAGTAACAGGTAGTTTATGCAAGCAAGCATGATATTTTCTTAGTTGTAGCATGGAGTAAGGAAAAGCTGTAATTTAGAGATATACAGTACTATACAGATACAATTTACCATTGACTTCTATTAGTAACTTCTATTGAGGGTTTTAATCCCTTCTAATATCAACCCCTTCTATAATAACTCCATCTAATAGTAACTATAAATTGAATCAAACTGATCCATGTGAACTATATTAGATTAAAACAAGTTATAAAATTTAAATACATAATTTCAGAAGATGACAGACTATATGTCGAAATATTGAATCTTAAGACAGAATGTATGTAATTTCTTCAGTATACAATATTGTTATATGAGGCATGTCACAGCAAAACCACCAAGTTGTAGGAAAATTTAAAAATGAGTTAGCTGTAAACTCTTATCACACCTTTCTCAACCCTTTGAAAAAAAATAACACCCTCTGACTAGGTAGATCTACCATGCTAAATTACTAGGGAGATGTACCATGCTAAATTACTAGGGAGATGTACCATGCTAAATTACTAGGGAGATCTACCTGATATAATAATGTATGCCATGAGGGGATACGAAACTATATTGTACAAACAAGCTGTGGAAAATTACTGTACTTAGACAAGTACAGAATTTTGCCACTGTGAATGCAATACTTTTTGTATCACTGAAAATACAATATTATAATTATTATCCAATTTTTTTTTAATGAAAAATAGACCCTGGCTAGGCTTACCCTTAGGTAGGCTAGCCTGTCATACAGTTTTTTTTTTTTGGGGGGGGGGAGGTTTTGGGCCCCCTTTCAGCTTTGACAAGACAAAATTATTTTAAATAGCATAATTGTAAATGCACAAGCCTGTGTAGACAGTTAAACATTTCTGGATCCGCCACTGTTGTGTATAAATTCTAAATTATTATTATTGTTCTAAAACTGATTTTGGTTTTTAAGTGAAATCAGCATTATAAATGTAAAGGTTTTATATTTACCTGTAATTATAAATACTGTAGTTGGCCTATCCCATCTAAAAAAAAAAGTTACTAGTAGAAGTTTTATGGTACGCATAATTGTAACCTATCTGCTTTTGAAAAGCCTGTTCACCTGTAATTTACACGCTTTCCGATGCTTTTCAACTCTGCTTTGTGTGATTGACAACTGTAGGAATTGTTAACCCTTCCCCTACCTCCCCACCCCCCCGTAACCCATACATGCCAACACTCGCACATTCTGGTCAGAGACTCCTGTTTTTTTTTAACCTGGCTCCCAACCATTTTTCTTTCTTATAGATTCTCAGATATTCTTCTGTAATAACTAATAAAGTTGCATGGTCCTCAATATTCAGGGGTGGATAAAGACTTTTGAAAAAAGGGGGATCGGTAAAGAGGCAAAGTTTTAGGCATTCTCTCCTGGGAAATTTTGGTCTTTAGATGTCTAAAAATGGCCTCAGGGGCATGTTATTATTGCTGAATATTTTTTGTTTTATAGACAACAATAATATTATTGATATTTTACGTTACGACCGCCCCCCCCCCCCCCCCACCAGAGATATTGATGTCCTTTGTGTTTTTAAATAACGCCCAGCAAATTCTTTCCTTTGTATAATTCTGCTTCAGAGTGAAACCAAAGTCGTTAATGTCCTTTCCCCGTGTTTTAAACATGCATGCATATAGGAAGATGTTGACGAGGTGTGTATCTATCGTTAGCAGTCATTGTAATAACGTTGGTGTTGTATTGTATAGTACTCATACTGCTGTCTCCCATTTAATACTTTGTTCAGACATGATTTGTTATGCTAGCATAAGCAAGCCATTTATGATCATAATCATGATGTTCAGACATGCAGGTTGTGTAATAATCATACCATTTATAGACATTCAGGTGAAGCCATAGATTTATTATTTAAGAACTTAACACTGTAGAATTGCAGTCCCATGTAGGCGCCTACTATTTGATTTTGTAAGCCTGGGCCGGCAATTACTTTCCGGTTTTCTGGAAAGTCCGGTTTTCTGAATTTACAATTAAGATAATAGAATAGGAATAGGAAAAATTTGTGACTTTTAAAAAGTCTGGTTTTTCGTGAATTCCGGTTTGCGGAGAGTCCGGTATTGGGAGAGTTGACTGTATTTGGATTAAATTTACTTCCATTTCTTGTATTTATTGATAAATTTGAAACTTTTATGAAAGATTGGGGGCGCAATTTCGACTTGTCAACAGCTTTAGAACATAAAACAAATTGATTGGTTTGATTCCGGAATAGTAGGCACTTACATGAATTACACTTTGGGGCTATGTATTGTGTGAAAGTTTGCCATCTAGCCATAAATGATAAATCTATGGGCGAAACTTGTTAGACTAAACTATGAAGGTTGGGAATAATCTAATACAAGGGGTTGTTACAATCTAGCATGCTGAATGTATGATTTGGTGTTCATACATGTCTGATTATGCTGGCATCACTAAAGTTATTGCGTGCTGCAAATGGGAATGCAATAACACACTGGAATAAGCTTATATAACAAATATTACACTAAGATACTGTAACTCATCTCTGAACTTGGTTAAACTGTCATCTCTGCCAAAACCAACCACTATTTGAATCCATTGATGCTTATCTATGTTTACATTGATTTCATGATTTTGGGACATTAACCCTTTCACTGCCTGGTGTTAATCCCACCTATGTGCAACATATTTGTATGGAAAATAGGTGATATTTTAAATAAATGTCAAAAAAATGCTAAACGGTATTATTTCAAAATTATTTTTGTGTGTCAGGGTGGGCAAGATGTTAGTCTATTGTTGGAGGGGACAAAATGGATAATTTGCATAACGATGATGTCACACGAGGTCATGGCATCCATTTTTATTCAATTTTCATCAAATTTGTGAAAAAAATACTTTTTCTCAAAGAAATGTTTATTGGATATATTTTTTACACTTGATCATAATGCAGGCACATACTATGAATAAACATTTCAAAAGTTTGGATGATTTTTGTCATTTTATAACAAATTAGGCACAAATACACTTTTTCGATAAAATCCTAAAAAAACATGAATTTTTCATAAAATTGTAGAAGGCGCATTTTCTGGGGAATGCATTTTATTTTTAAATTAGAAATTTGTCATGGATAGTATAAAAACTAAAGGGGGTGTGTTTAGCAATAGACAAGTACCTTAAAGTAACGATTTATCATACCCCCGGTAGTACCAGGGGGGGGGGGGCATGCAGTGAAAGGGTTAAAATGTCTATGGATTATTCAATATATAAATTAATTGAAACATTACTGATTAAATTCACCTTTCAACTTCAATGATGGAAAAAACATTTTTCAAATCTGTTTCTAAATCTAAAGTTGATCAACTACTCATAATGTGCAGTGTTAACGAATAGGGAAATTACAGTTTTTGAAAGCTTTCTGTTTGAAAACAGAAGTCACATTATGAATATAACTTACAGAAGTGGAAATTATCAAACAAATGTGGGGATAAAATGTCCTTTTTGATACAATTTTCAAACAGAACCTTTTAAAAGTAATTTTCTTACTCTTTATCATTGTATAACATGAGTTGTAGACCAACATTTGATTTAGGAACTCATTTAACAAAGAGTTTATGTCATTTCACTGTTGAAATTTTGTGAAATTGTTATCAGTTAGGTCATTACCAATTGCTCTATAAAGTTTTAATCCCACCCTTTAAAAGGTCTGGTTTTGAGTGAAATTTGGATTTTCAGAGGGTCGGTTTTGGGTGAGTGGGCTGTTTCACTCTTACATACCCTGATCAAGCTTAATTCACTTTCCTTCTCATTATATCCTAATTTTTTGTGTGAAATAACAATTGTAAATTATTTCTAAACGAAAGTTTTGACAGCAGACAAATTCTACATAATCTAATGATCATTATATAGAATCATACCGTATAACCTTTTATCATACTATACAAGATTACTTTAATATATTCAAATCAAATCAATACTGTTTTAATTATTTGTTATCATTGTAGTCTATTTAGTCTCATTCACACTGGAATTACTTTGGGAAAAATAACACTCGCCAGTTAGTTTGACCTGTTAGTTTTACCGGAAAAAGTTTCGTTCAGACAGCCTAGGAAATCTCATTCCGTAAAACTAACCCCATTTGCCGGTTAGGTTTCCAGAGTGAAATCTGTCCAGTAAAACTATAACCACTTCATTGGTCACTTTGGCAACCCGTGAGTCATGGCCTTGTGTATCATGGTTTATTTTTCAAGTTTTACCACACCTTGTGGTAAAAATAACCAAGAAAAATAATCCAAGTGCCAAAACAGCACTTACCTATGATCTTGGCAAAATATTATTTTTAAATCCAGTGCGATTGCGGCTTTAGTTGGTGTATTAACATATTTTTATTATCATGAAATAAATATTTCATCATGTGTTCAACAAGTACAATCAATTTTAGTTAACGTGTAGAAAAAGTTATAGATTAATATAGTATAGTTATAATGTGTAAATATAATCTTCTCTTTGTAGTAGTTTTAGACAAAAAATATATATTAACTCTTGTAGTAATACAATTTTATTGACAAAAAAAAACCAGATATTTACTCCAAGTAATTCCAACATGTAAATTTGAATTTAAGTTTTGGTTTTGTTTAATTTTGAAAGGGGTTAACCTAAAAAAAAACTTGTTTAGGAATGTTTCTAATTTTGCTTAAAATTGATTAATTGATTAGCAAAACAATGAGCCACAAGCTGGCAACACTGTGTAAAGATTGAGTTTAAAATGCATCAGTTAGTTTGGCTAATTTGGACAAAAACTAATTAGGCCGAATTCATTTATGTTTCTAAGAAAGAAATATTGACTTTCACAATAGTTGCTATTATTTGGAGGAACAATATTGTTTTTTTATGTGATCTTAGTTTGTGATACTTTTGGTACTGGCTAGCATTAGTTTAATGTAATAACATCAAAACTTGTGTTTAATAACATTCTTTGTCATTTTCTTCTTAATGTACATTAAACTATCCTGAAACCAAACAACGTTTGGATTATCAATTTTGTCTGGTTTACCATGCAGTTTGGTTTAGAGAAAGTCCATGTATATTGGTTTTAGGATTTCTAATTAAAAAACTGTCTGGTTTAATGCCAATTTAGGTTTCCAATGCTTCATTTTCGAAAGCCCTCAATGTTACCATAGCCATGCTGGCATTATTGCCAGTCTATACCCTTTCACACAGAAGGTCAAATTCTGGTAATATGACAGCTTCCTGTGTGAAAGTGTCCGAGCGAAAGATGTAAAATTGTCAGTCTTAATAATAGAGGTTCCCAACTTTGACCTTTGTTTTATTAGGCTTTACTGCGTAAGCAAGTATTACACTGTAGACCCTTTCATACACATCCTGCCTAAGGCAGTGCCAGTAATATAACGGTAATATGTCAATGGTCTGAGGCGGTCTAACGAATACCGGCACTGTGCCGGCATTGAAGGGAAACTACCCTTTCACACTAAAGCCAGCATTTGCGAATTACCGCAGTATTCCCAGTTTACAGTTCTGTGTGAAAGGAGTTTAAGTTAACTGTTTATAGGTTGGTATAATGGTGAAAAACAGAAGTGAAAATTGATGGACACTTATTGAAAATTGGCCAGCTATAGATGATGCATCAGAGCTCCCAAGTCTCCAGGCCTAGCCTGGAGTCTCCAGAAATTTTGCATCATCTCCCGGGCTCCATGAAATACCCAATTTTCTTCAGAAATTTTGAAATTTTATGATTATCTTTAGAATTTTTGATAAATCAACAAAATTTAAAAAAAAATGTAGTATTATTCGGTTGTTTTGACACTAAATGGTATTTTGAATGTTCGTTTGTCAATACTTCTACCAAATATAATAGTAAACACCTTTTCATTGGTAATAATCAAATTTCACTTTTAAATGCCTATATAATGTAGTACCCCAAAACAGTTACGAATGCTGGCTGGAAAAATCTCCTGGATTGTTGCTTTTCCAACTTGGGAGCTCTGCATATAATAACAATTAGGTTTGAAAATGACTTTTCAAACTGGAACTGCATGTTTAATGAAATTAAAACACTTCATTACAAAAATGTTAACACACTTTAGAAGGTTGATGCATCAACCAGCGCTCAATTATCAGATAAGACGAGGTTTGATTACTTTGCTCGAACTGTGCCGCCTGATACACTTATTCAATTTTGGCATGTGTATGATGCCTACTCTCATCTTTATGCTACAGAATCTGCGGGATAAGACTTCACAAGCTCACTCACCCCATATAATTGAATTTTATCTTTATAAGGATAGAGTTTTATTATACTCTATTATAATATCTATTTTGTGTTGTCACCATGCTTTACTATCTAGAGCACAAACATTAGCCGAGGGCAGTGCAATCAAGTCAACAGACATCCAGAAATTTTCAACATGGTCAGCACCATCTTCTCTGCTTACGCAAACGCTTGCATTGGACTCAGATGGTCACACTAAGGTTAGTGCTACACAATAATTTGAATAATTAATTTAGCTTTACACCGCACCTGCTTGTTTTAACTTGGGGAGTTGACATTTTGACCGAGCTTTCCTCAATCAAATCTCTTTGATCTCAGATAGTAACAAAACAAATCTGTTTTTTTAAACCTCCTGAATTAACATCTCTGTCTGTTTGGCCATATTGTAATGCTAAACATGTAAACTAAATATGATACTACTTACATATGAACTTTGAAGCAGGCATTGGTTAATTCTCTGCTGGAGAGTATGGCATGTTTTTTTTGTTTTTACTACTGTCTCTATATGTGCTTGTCCTAAGGATCAGTTTCTAACATATCCATCTTCACAAGTTTTTTCCTTATGCATTTGTCTGAAGTCTTCATTGATCTGCCAAGATGAATGAAATCTTCAACTCCCTCCCCATATCAATCCACCATTACTAAGGTGGACATATTCATACCATCTGACCTGAGCAGAGATACTCAAGGTCTTCAATTACTAATACAGTATTATTTCATAATTATCTTGATTGATCTGCCAACTTTTTATTGATCTGCCAAGACAAATGAAATCTCCAACTCTCTCTTCATATCAATCCAACCATTGCTAAGCCAGCAATTGTCATACCATCTGCCTCTTCTTGAGCAGAGATACTCAAGGTTTTTAATTATCAATACAGCATTATCTCGTAGTGGTCTTAATTGATCTGCCAAGTCTTCATTGATCTGTGAAGACCCATGAAATCTCCAACTCCCTCTCCATATCAATCGATTGCTAAGGCGAACATACTCATACCATCTGGCCCTTCTTGACCTGAGCAGTACTCAAGGTTTTCAATAATCAATATAGCATTATTTTGTAGTTGTCTTGATTGATCTGCCAAGTTTTTATTGATCTGTCATACATAAAATCTTCAAATGTTTATTTCATTAGATTTACTTATCCAATGAATGTCAATTAAAGTGTAGATTACAGCTTACGTTCTGCTCTTTTAAAAGGCACCAATAACTCAATTTTGGATTTTTCTACCATTAGACTCTTTTTGTCATGGGCCCTCACAATTCCCTTGATTTTTTTTGACAGCCTAATGACTCGCAACAATCCAGTGATGTTTGGTCTGTGAAGGATCCTATCGGTAACCTCACTGACCTAGTAGCTAATGTTGATATTCCTGATGATGTCATTTTACTAAAGTCCTGCTTCACAAAATCGTAAGTTAAATTTCATTTCACAAAGTTACCCTATTTACAATCAGACTGAAATTATGCCCAACGTTTAGTAAAAGTGCTTGTAGAATAAACAAACAGTAAATCAATGATGTTTGTAGTGAGGAAGAACTGTATATGATAAAGTTTTTACCATAATGAAAGACAATAATCACCCACTCTCTAGTAATTCTCAGTAGTTAAGATCAGGAAGATGATAGAGAGTTGCTAATTGCAGGACAAAATACATCCTTAAATATTCCATACTCAGTGGGTATAAGCCCACTGCATAAACATAGAATCTTACTCAGTGTGTGATGTGGACATAATATACACTGGTATAAGCCCACTAACATTGAACATGGAACCCAGTCAGTGTGTTTGGGGGTATAATATACTCTGGTATAAGCCCACTGACATTGAACATGGAACCCAGTCAATGTGTTTGGGGGTATAATATACTCTGGTATAAGCCCACTAACATTGAACATGGAAACCAGTTAGTGTGTTTGGGGGTATAATATACTCTGGTATAAGCCCACTGACATTGAACATGTAACCCAGTCAGTGTGTTTGGGGGTATAATATACTCTGGTATAAGCCCACTAACATTGAACATGGAACCCAGTCAGTGTGTTTGGGGGTATAATATACTCTGGTATAAGCCCACTAACATTGAACATGGAATCCAGTCAGTGTGTGATGGGTACATAATATACTCTGGTATAAGCCCACTAACATTGAACATGGAACCCAGTCAGTGTGTGATGGGTACATAATATACTCTGGTATAAGCCCACTAACATTGAACATGGAATCCAGTCAGTGTGTGATGTGTACATAATATACTCTGGTATAAGCCCACTAACATTGAACATGGAATCCAGTCAGTGTGTGATGTGTGCATAATATACTCTGGTATAAGCCCACTAACATTGAACATGGAACCCAGTCAGTGTGTTTGGGGGTATAATATACTCTGGTATAAGCCCACTACATTGAACATGGAACCCAGTCAGTGTGTTATGTGTACATAATATACCCTGGTATAACCCACTAACATTGAATATGGAATCCAGTCAGTGTGTGATGTGTACATAATATACTCTGGTATAAGCCCACTACATTGAACATGGAACCCAGTCAGTGTGTGATGTGTACATAATATACCCTGGTATAAGCCCACTAACATTGAACATGGAATCAAAGTCAGTGTGTGATGTGTACATAATATACCCTGGTGTAGCCCACTACATTGAACATGGAATCCAAGTCAGTATGTGATGTGGATATAATATATTCTGTATAAGCCCACTAACATTGAACATGGAACCCCAGTCAATGTGTGACGTGGACATTGTACCCTGGTATAAGCCCACTAACATTGAACATGGAATCCAGTCAGTGTGTGATGTGTACATAATATACCCTGGTATAAGCCCACTACATTGAACATGGAATCCAGTCAGTGTGTGATGTGGACATATACCCTAGTATACGCCCACTACATTTTGCATGGAATCCCAGTCAGTGTGTTATGTGGACATATACCCTGGTATAAGCCCACTAACATTGAACATGGAATTCTAGTCAGTGTGTGATGTGGACATATACCCTAGTATACGCCCACTACATTTTGCATGGAATCCCAGTCAGTGTGTTATGTGGACATATACCCTGGTATAAGCCCACTACATTGAACATGGAATGCAGTCAGTGTGTGATGTGTACATAATATACTCTGGTATAAGCCCACTAACATTGAACAGGGAATCCAGTCAGTGTGTGATGTGTACATAATATACCCTGGTATAAGCCCACCACATTGAACATGGAACCCACTGAGTGTGTGATGTGTACATATATACTCTGGTATAAGCCCACTAACATTGAACATGGAATCCAGTCAGTGTGTGATGTGTACATAATATACCCTGGTATAAGCCCACCACATTGAACATGGAATCCACTGAGTGTGTGATGTGTACATAATATACTCTGGTATAAGCCCACTAACATTGAACATGGAATCACAGTCAGATGTTCAATGGCTTTATACCCAGGTTTGTATAGACTAATTAATTTATGATGTTTTTGTTTTTTACAGTGACTCAACTCTTAGTCAGCCCGACTGGCTGAAGCATGTTCACCTTGAGGGATTCTCTGCAATCTTGAAACAGATCTTGCTTCAGACGATCCAGTGCTTAGCAAACACTCGCTGGGAGTTAAGGCGGATGGGAGAACAGGTAGGTGATAATCAAAGACACTTCCTTGTGGTAATGGTTTCTTTAGAGACATATCCAATTGAACAATTTTTCCCATCACACTATCCATTTGTACTACAGTATGCAATCAGTTTTATTATTAAATTATACCGTTTTGACCGGTTTAGTACTCTGTAGTATTGAACTGTGCGTAGTTGAGTATTAGCCGATGATGTCACTTCGCCAAGCGAGAGAATTGTTTTTATGCTGTACGTGGAAAACGCACAACAAGAGGTAGCTAGGCTTAACCACCTGTTAAAACTCTTGTTTTCATGTCATCTTCTCTCCTTCAGAGTTCCACCACAAAACTGTTCTTGTCTTGTGATTTCTGTCACAAATATCTCTATTTTCCCTGGCCTATTTACTCTTTGACTTTAACAATTCCACCAATGAGCTTCCATATGATTGCTTCTTAGTGATTCTCTGGGAGTTTGTCAAACATATTTTTGTTTATGGCACTATTAATATTTGTGATAGTAATTTTGAACATTTATTTCACAGACACTACCCTTAATCACTGAGTGCATTCGATGGTATGACATGAATATCTTGAAGCAGCTATGGGATTCATGGTTTACACCTCAAGCTACCTTGCTAGGCTATGGCATGGGCCTAGCTCTCAAGTATTCTATACATCATGCTGTTAGACTTATATTCTTTCTTGAGCAGCCACCAGCATCATGGAAGGTAAGTTTCATTTAGTCATTATAATCATCATCATTGTCATCATCATCATCATCATCAGCATCATCATCATCATCATCATCATCATCATCATCATCATTATCATCATCGTCATCATAATCCGAGACTAGTCTCAGTCATCATCATCATTATTGTTATCTCCATCGTCATCGTCGTCGTCGTCATCAACATCATCATCATCATCATCATCATCATCATCATCATCATTATTTTCATCATTGTCATCACCACCAACATTATCTTCATCAACATCATTGGCAACATCATATAAATCACATCACTATTTGTTACCTTATGTAGAAAATCAATCTAAAATTTTCAATGCCACCTTTTTTCTAGAATCCTGAAATGTGTCGTTACATTGCATCATCCATCGTTGATGTCACCCAACAGGGTTTGTCAACATGGAGTCACAGTGCCTTGCACTTGCTCTCTCGACCGTTTGCAGATAAGCTGACAGTCGTTGCCATGGAAATTCTTATTATGAAACAAAGTTATTTCCCACACATTACTACAAAAGTAAGTTTCGTTGATGCTATCTTCTTCATTTGAAAATATGATTGCACAGCTGTTGTTATTGACGTTATGGAAATAACCTCCTCAACCTTTGGTTAAAAGCTTATCTTACAAATAACCTCCTCAACCTTTGGTTAAAAGCTTATCTTA
>JAOTQE010097023.1:0-14213 GCA_025631205.1 Nesometra sesokonis
TAAAATAAAATTTGAAAAAATTGACCATTTTAAAATTTCTGCCTATTGTGGAAAACTAGCAATTGCGACTTATGTCTCATTTGGCTTGGCTCTGCCACATATAGGGAATCTTTTTACCAGTGCAGTGTAGCAAAACTCTACATGAAAATGAACATTTGCTGCACAATTTTAGACCTGGATCACATAAAATCATCATATAGTATCAAAATTTATTAGCAACTATTGCTAATCAACATTTTGAAATGAAAACTGTCCCTGAAATATGTTTAAAAATGTTAAAGAAATCACCTTAACATTGTTATCTCTTAATTTTGACTTTTTAATTTTAATCTTCAATTTAAAGAACATAAACTAGCTGAATTATTTTTTTTTTAATCTGAAAATTGAAGAATATCTGCATTAATATGACCAGGGTGAAATAGTTTTTATTTTACAAATGTCCAATCATCCCCATAACTGGGAAATGGTACATTAAGGTATTTATTATCCCTAATGTTAGTCATAGGAAAGCACTTCTTTCAAATTTACAATTATCCCCATCCTTATCCTAATCTAAGAATATGTATTAAGTTTATTTAGTAAATGGCATATATTAAACTATTTTCTGTTATCGTCTAATGTTGTTGCATAGATGCACTTAAAAATTAAATAATAACCCTGTATCTTACTCCAGGAAAGCATAAATTGAGAATAGTGTGCTGTATGCACAATGAAACTGTTATTTTATAATGTACACTATACAGTATTTTTGTTTAATAAAGTGAATCCTCTCAGTTATCTATTTTTAACATATATTAATGTTGTTGTATCGAAGCGATTAGTAGTAATGGACAATCGTCACTTTATCTTGCTCTACTGTATGTATCAAACCTAACTTGAAAACATATTCAGTGACATAATTACAATAAAAATTTCCTTAACTACAGTAAGAAACACTATTTTAGTGGTTTAATGAAGTGAATTCTTGTTGTTTGTCTATTTTTTAATATACTAATATTGTTGTATAGAAGCACATTAGTACAAATGGGTAATAATCACTCTTTCTTACTCAATGACATGAAAATAAGCTAGGAGATGTACAAAGTGATATATGTACAAATTATTTTGAAGAATATTATAGTATTGCATGAATTGTAAGCCAGCCATCGTTAATGGACGTTTTGATGGGCTATAATGTATTTTAGCATGTAAAATAACGCAAATTTCTCTGGGGCCTTCAGCCTCTGGCCCCAGCTCAAATTGCGCACTTCACTCGCAAGTCTGAACTTCAAAATCAAGACAGGCTGATCTGGAAAATGGGACCTATTGATGGACTCTAATGTGTTTTTTAGCAGGTAAAATAATGCAAAATTCTCCGGGACCTTTGGCCCTGAACCCCCACCGAGGCTCTCGACGGCCCCTTGGTTCTCCGCCTAAATTGCCCACTTCACATGCAAGTCTGAACCTCGAAATCAAGACAGGCTGATCTTGAAAAATTGACATTTTGATGGACTGTAATGTGGCTTTTAGCATGTAAAATAATGCAAATTTTTTCGGGGCCTTCGGCCCCTGGACCCCGACCAGGGCCCTTGTTGGCCCCAGCCAAAATTGCTCGCTTTGCTCGCAAGTCTAATCCCCCTTTCATTCCATCCTGGTTGCGCCCCAAGTACAATAAAATGTTTGTCTATATCGTGTAATAAAGTGAATTGTATTAATATCTATGTCTTATATACAATATCGAAGTTGCCAAGGTTATGTTTTCAGTCCTGTTTTTTTTTTACTATCATGTGTGTGTGTATATGTATGTGTCTGTGAACAGCCTACAAGCCACAGTTTTCATCAGAAATAACAATCTCGAGCTGATTAAATTTTGAAGGAGTAGGACAGGGTCAAGATGGATTAAAAAAGAGATTTTAATAATACCATTCAAAAACGCACAGTCCAATGAAAAAATCCTTTAATTTCGGTGTTCTACACGGCAGTACACTTTGGCCGAATGGTTAGTGTTTGTGTTAGTGTTCTATTTGGTTACCATGTTGTCAAGTTCTTTTTCCCTATTATTTTTTTTCAGCACTAAATGCACTTTAAATATTTATACATTTTTTATTTGGCTGAATTTATACAGCTGAGATTAATTAAGCAATGAATATTTTACGTGATGATCATTAAGTTTATAGGCGTTTGATTGTACTTTTTACAAAATCCTGTAATTTCACCATATTGCATCGCAAGCTCTCAGTTCAAATCCCACATTGGTCATCTTTTTTAAACACTGTTTTATTTTTATAGAAGTACTCACTTTACTTCAAATATCCGAAAGGTCCACTAATCAACTTCAAGTAAGAAAGTATAATGCATACTCCAAGCATTGAGATACATGCCATCGTGACAGGATTTAATATTTCGACGTAAATTATATCATCATCAGGAATCCTGATGATGACATAATTTATGTCGAAATATTGAATCCTGTCATGATGGCATGTATCTCATTGCTTGGAGTATGCCTTATACTTTCGTACTTCAAATATGTATACCATTTTATATTACTGAGAATTTGGATGTTGGCAGAGGTATGCACTCGTAGAGTGCCCTCTAGTCCATGCTCTAGTCTATTAAATTTGCCTTATTTAAGCACTTAGTATAAATGGATAATCACCACCATATCTTACACTATGACATCAAAACTTAGCTAGAAAATAAATACAATAAAAGTCTCTTGTCTAGGTTAAGAAACGTTATTACAGTGGTTTAATAAAGTGAATCCTATTAGTTGTCTCTTTCCTAATCTATTAATGTTGTCGTATAGAAGCACTTAGTATAAATAGGCAATCACAACCTTATCTTATTCTGACGTCAAAACTTAGCTACATTATTAATCTTGCATCTCCGTACTCCCCTTGATGACGTTCAATCACAGATATGCCCACATTCCAAAACAAAAATCAATGTGGGAGTTGGCGTACCGTGACAAGCCATCCATTAAAATATGCTAAATATAGAAACTCGTATCAAAGATTACATCTTTAATTGAAAGCATGTGATCTGTCCGACTTTATGCTTATGCTATGTTTGAAGTAATTAGAATTTGAGTGTGATTAAAATGTAATTAAAGATGAATTGCATATCTCGTTATTGATTTAGATTGATAAATATTTGTAGATGAGCTACCGGCTAATTGATCTTTTTAATTAATTTTTTGACATTTTCAGTTTGATAATATTGAAATGTGCAAGATAATCCAATTATTCTATCTAATGGAAAATATTGGCTTACAATGTGACGTCAATTGTGGGCTAATGCATTTTTTAAAAGCTAAATTAATTTTTAATTATTTAATTATGAAAGATTTAAAATTTAATTGTTATTTGTAGGATAACTAAATAAAATACAGTTGAACCTCCCTGTACAATGGAAACCTCTTGTAAGTGGACACTTTGTTACACCCACAAATGTAATACCACCCACAAATGTAATAACACTTTTACCCACAAATGTAATAACGTCCACAAGTGTAATAACACTTTACCCACAAATGTAATAATGTCACCCACAAATGTAATAATGCACTTTACCCACAAAAATGTACTAAATTCAAATAACTCACAAATGTAATAATGCACTTTACCCACAAATTTAATAATTTTCTTTTAATCCTCAATTAAAAAAAATACCCCTAGGCTAATTTTCCAACAAGCAGTGTGACTGTTGATGAATGTTGATAGTCTACATTAATTCTGACTAGTAACAGATAATTCTATATGAAACAAATGGTTCTATTCTTTTGTGTGAAACTATTGTTGGTATACTACTTTTTTTGACCCAATGCGTCAGTTATTTAAGAGACTATGTTGTAGTCCACATTTTTTCAGCATTGTGCACTCAAATTTCTGGGTTTTATTACATTTGAAAATATTATAAAATTTTTAAACTATACCGTAATAGGTCTATTATTTCAAAAAACTTTAATCAATCTTCTTTTTTTTTAACATAATCTTAAATTTTTATGCAACCACAAATTTAATAAGGCCCACTTATGTAATTAATTATTATAGAAAATGTGTAGCAAGTGCCACTTAAAGTAGTACCAAATATAATAACTTGCTCTCAAATAACTAAGCCGTAATATTATTTGAGGCATGACACAGCAAAACCACCAAGTTGTAGGAAAATTTAAAATTGAGTTATTGTGAAAGACATATTAGACTTTTTGTAGGCTTTAAAATGAGGGGTCAATTATCAAAATCGGACATGTATAACAGAAGTTATTGAACACACTATATACAAATTTTCTTTGTATTTGTTTATATTTCCTGTTGTTTATTGGCTTATTTCTCAATAACTTCCTATGCGACAACTTGGTGGGTTTGCCACAACTAGCCTCATTTGGTAGGGTTGTTACACCCACAATAAATATAACCACAAAACATCACAGGTCTAATAATGCCCACATATGTGGACCAATAATATTCATCTTGCTACGGTACGATCGCAGAAGGCCAAAAATGTAGACTACAACATATTCTCTTGAATAACTGACGTATTAGGTATAAAAAAGTAGCATACCAACAATCGTTTCACATGAAAGAACAATGGTGGTGCCAGGAGCGGGGGCCGGGGGGGGGGGAGGCTTATTATGAGTATATATTAAAATATAGATTTATACAATCTATGATTGTTATTATGAGTATAAATTAAAATATAAAGTTATACAATCTCTGATTGTTTTTAGATCCAATGAGGAGCTTTAGGAGTACTGCTCAGGTTAATTAATATATTATTATGGTATACTAATCTTTTCATAGGTGGGTGGTTTTTACAATATACAGGCATGAGGGTGCTATTTATTGACACTATTGTCATGTATTTTATTTCTGTTGAGGTTTTTCAGTCCTTAACTGTGTTCCCACTTATCTTATTAGTTTGTCCCTTCATCTGGTTCTTGGCCATCCTCTTTTCCGTATTTTATACAGTCTAACTTGTTTTAAATATTTACATATATTTTCTTTTTGCTTTTCAAATCATGTGTTATAGGTTGTACAGGAACAAAATTAGTCATTCAATTTTATTTAAGATCTAGTTTAAGTATTATTTAAAAGAATTATTATACATACATAAAATATAATTTATTATTATTTATTATATGATGTAGGGTCAACTAACAACATCTCAACTGTTTAGTTACTACAAGGATTTGTCAAATGAAGATTTTGTGACCCATTTTGCTCTTGTCCACAACCGATTCTCAACTAATACTTTTCCAAGCTGGAGCAGAGCTCATCCACAAAGGTAAACAGAGTGTGTGTCTGTGTGTGCATGCGTTTTGGGTGCCAACTGGGGGACATTTGGTGGAATACACACTCGCAAACAGGGGATACTCCACGAAAAGGAGATATCACCAATTTTAGAACCCCAAATGAGGTTCCCCTTTTGTTTTAAAAGTTTTTCGATGTTTGAGCATTTTCTATATTTTACAGGTTCTGTTCTCAATATTCTGAGCGTACACAGTTTATTAAATACATGCAGTATAATTGGTTGATGCTTTTGTATGGTAGTCCCCAGTTGGCATGAAAGAAACATGTGTCCACTGTTCGGTGTCGAAAACATGTATGTGTGTGTGTTTTAGAGATGTCATGCTAAGACTTAGGCAGTTGCAAACACTCTAACACTTAATTGTATAGAGTGCTATGTAAACATCTAAAGGCAGTACACAAAAGTATGGCAACTATTAATGGAGATACAATTTCCAAAATGTGTTGTTTTTTATGCTCTATTAAAGATGGAAAAGAGTAAGGCAATAGCAAAAATGAATATTTTTATGGCTCGCCTATTTAATATGCTGACCAAATAATGAGCTTGCTTGTTTTTATTTAAATTATCAGATATTTGGCCCACAATGGTGAAATCAACACACTTCGGGGCAATGTCAACCTGATGAAGGCGAGAGAGGGCGTAATGAGCAGTTCTTTATTTGGTGATGATCTCAAATCACTGTACCCTGTAGTTGAAGATGGGCAGTCTGATTCAGGCCAGTTTGACAACGTTCTTGAATTCCTCATCATGGCTGGGTGCAGAACACTTCCCGAGGTATTATCTTAGTCTCTGAATGCTTACACTATTTAAGGATTTCAAATCATACTTAATAATAAAAAAAAAAAAAGTCGAAGATTACAGAACAAAGGAATATAACTAAATAATGAAAATAGGTTGTTAATCATGGTTTCAGCTAAAAGAAAACTTTAATAGTAAAAGAACATCTAAATTGATTGGTATATATCATCTCTGGATGAGGTTAGGCACTGCATTTCTTCAAACCTTTTTCTCATTCAGGTACGTCAATTTTCGATATGCGTTTTTAAAATTTTCACTGTGATGAGACGCTTCTACCAAAGACCTACAAACTTTGCCAATTTATAAGCAATACCCAAGTTTGTATGTGTGAAGATTTTCAAGAAGCTAGTTTATTGCATATAGGAGTAAGAGAGGTTTAAATTTAGTGAATTTTTTTTGGGCCACCCGATATATTAGTTGATATGATGTATATTGGATATTGAATAAATAATAGTGGTGGTCTACCACAAAAGAGATAAAAAATAACAGAAATTCTTCTTTAAACCTGGCAAAAAGTTAGTATAAAGTAAAAAATAATATGAAAATTTATAGCATTTCAAACATATAAGCACAATTATATCAACCAAAGACATGATGAAACATAGCACAGTATAGACAAACGTGTAAAATAAAATGATCATCTTGAATATGTTCACTTCTTGTCATAAAACTTATTATTATTTTAAATTATATTTGGCCTAAGAAAATATGTTCTTTAAGCATAACATTCTTGAAAACAACTTTTTTTATGGATATTTTTACTCTATTTCCTGCTTTTTCATTTTTGTTTTAAATTCCTATTATTTAATTTTATGAATATTTTAACAATTTTAAAAATAAATTTATGTCTTTAATCAAAAACACAATATGACTGTTTAAAAAGGCACAAAAAGCAGCAACACTGATTTTCAAGAAATTTAGTCGACAATAGAGGGCAGTAGAAAAACATATTAGTGTTACAGATGCCAGGCTAGTTACCTGGAGATCGTTGGTTTGAGTCCCAACCGAGAACAATTTGCAATTTTGTAAAAATTTTCAACTGTACTGAGTGTTTGGTACATTTACACGTCAGAGTTGGGCAAAACACAAAATCAGTCGTATCGTAAGTCAGGTCAAATTGAGATAATCACTAAAATATGTCTGAGGTCAAGTTTTTGAGAAATCAATTTAGTTTTAATCAGTTATGAGTACTAAGGTACTTATATTTCATCATAAAATACTTTTTAGGTCAGTTTCATCCAAGAACATATCCTTTATGCAGGTTTTCTGAGATTTATTGTTTTTTAATTATTTATTTTTTAATTGTTTTATGGGTGATTTTCTCAATACCATGTTTCCATACATGTAAACTTTAAATGCTGATATCTTAGGATCTACTAATCTAATGCATGTCATTTAAAGTGTAGATTACAGCTTATACTGTATTCTAGTAGACTACCAATAACCCAATTTTGGATTTTAATACCATGAGACTCCTTTTGTAGTGAGACCTCACAAATTATATCTAGTATTCTACCAGACACAAAAAACATTATTACAATAATAATAATAATTATTATTACATTATTATTACATTATTATTCTACATTTTTACAGGACAACATATACTACATAGTACAGTCATTACTCTATCATTTGCTTCTGCTTTTGAACTCCATGAATGAATTCATACACTTCTAATAATTGTGATAAATACAAAAATAAAGATAAAGTGTTCAGTTTAGTCGCCATAGAAAAATATTATTATCTAAATGTTCTTCCAGTGAGTTTCATCTCTTGCTATATAATTTACTTCATTATTCTGATATTTCGTTTGCAGGCTGTGATGACAATGGTACCAGAAGCCTGGCAACAGGACCAGTTGATGCCCAAGCACAAAAAAGACTTCTACCGATGGGCATCCTTCTCCATGGAGCCTTGGGATGGGCCAGGTAACTTTAAAAAACTCCTTTTTCACTCTACTCCTAAAGATGTTTATAAATCTAGAGTAGCCGTTAACACTGATAAATCATAGATAAATAATCAAGGTAAGGTCAATGCAGTGTTCAAGAAAGGACTGATCTTATAGTGTCGAGTAGCATAGCTCTCAATGGGATCATAGTTCCGTAAATTAATTGTTTGATAAAAGTACCTCCGATGGGATTCGAACGTGCAACCTCTCGCTATCTTGGTGAGCACCATAACCACTAGACCACTGAAGCTTCATGGCTGAACAGATAATCAAATAACCACCAAGTGCATCATATCACACAATGCTGCCCCAAGGGGGCGAATAACAGATAAATCTCAGAAGGTACGGCTGTATTTAAATTACATTTATTTATAAAAAATTTTCAAAGTAGTTTAATAATTTCAACAGTCCTTTTCAGGACTACACTTGGTATACCATAAGGTTTATATATTTTTCACTCTATTGTCATTTACAAAAATCAAACCTCATTTTCCTTAAATAAAGTAATTATATTTTGTAAAAATCATCTAACATAAACCATTATCCAGATAGCTAAATATAATTTCACGGTTAATTTCATGAAATACATTGAGATGTTTCAAAAAGAGAACCAAGTCACTAATGCATTGTATGCTAATGGGCAAATGAGGTTTGGGGAGGACGTAAGAAACTGTTTTTCTCGATTTTATGTTAGTTTTTGAAAAAAAAAACCTATGATATATTTTATGCTCCTATTAGATTTCTCAGCTGTATAAGTCCAATGAATATAGTAATTATTCAAAGTCTTAATATTAACTGGAGGTAAAACATGTCCTTCTAAAACTTTATTGTGTTGCAATACACTAGTAATTCCATCATTCAGTAAAATTGATGAATCTTCTATTCATTTATTTTACATATTTTTTTAATAATTGTGCTTTCCAGAGTCTGTAGGTAAAATCTCTATTGAATAGAAAAGAAATAAAACCTTACATTTGAAAACAATATGTTTTTCTGGAGATTAACATAGTCATGGATGGCTGAGTCACTGTTGGTCCCAAATATCTGAAAATTTAAATAAATTATCCAACAGTACTGTACTTGGAGTCTGCATTCTCAGTTTCTCTTCAAAATATTTTGTGCATTAAAATTCGCCAATTTGGATGTTCACAATAGTTGTTTGTACAGAAACAAAATATGGAAAGCAGTGATTTTTCTGACGAGAAAAATTATGGAACATATTGAGATGTAACATAATTATAATAATAATAATCGTAAACTTAGCAGTAGTTGCTACTAACCATTAGTTGACTTAGTTTAATCTAACCATTCAGATTTACCATTATGGGCATTCTCACATGCCTAATTAACAGATCTGATCATAACATTCTAGTAAAAATGAAACTAATGCACTGTTTTTTTTTCAGCTTTGTTTACATTTTCCGACGGACGTTATGTTGGCGCTATCTTGGATCGTAATGGGCTTCGTCCATCCCGGTATTACCTCACCAAGTCGGGTGTAATGTATATGAGTAGTGAAGTTGGCGTCATTGATATACCAAATGAAGAGATTTTGCAAAAGGTACAAAATTCTTTTTTAAACCCCTTTTTATTGGACTAAGCACCACACACTTGTAAAGGGACATTACTTTCAAGATTGAGTTTCGTCAATAAAAGTAAAATACTTTAAATTTGACTATATTGTATTAAAATTTATAAATATTATACCCCAAACGATCTGCCATATATTCATGTAATTTTATTACTTCCAAACATAAAAAAATGTAAATTAAGAAAAGAATTAGATTTTTTAAGTGGACCTTAAAAAATAAAGCAGATAAAATCTTTATATGTTTTGCTTTTTTGAAAAGTCTAAATCTAGTAACCTATTTCGAGCTAATGTGCAAGCAACATGGGAAACACAGAAATTTTTATTGAGTAATAGCCTGAGTGACAACCATGTGGATATGACCAACAGCCAACTAGCCTAGCAACAAGGAATTATCAAAGAAATTGTGCAGTGTTCAATATATTTTGTTTTACAATCAACTAATCAACTTACCCATCCCATAACCTTGACCTTTGACCCTGTCCCAATAACCTTGACCTTTGACCCTGTCCCAATAACCTTGACCTTTGACCCAGTTTACATACCCTTGACCTTTACCTCGTCCCACATAACCTTGACCTTTGATCCCGTTCCCATAACCTCAGCATTTGATCATCCCGTAACTTTGCCCTTTGACTCCATTCCTGTAAACCTTGACCTTTGACCCATGACCCATCCATACCTGCCAACCCTACCAATTTTGGCGGTAGGCTACCGCTTTTTTGACCTTCCTACCGCCTACCGATTTTGCATGGAAATCCTACCGCTTTTTGAAAGTTAAGACCAAAATTAAATTATAGACAATGAAAAAGACAAAAAAACACGAAAATACGCATTAAATTGGCACTAAAATTGGCATTTTCAGCGTAAATACGCCCATCAATGGAAATCGGGGCGAAATGACCTTTTTTTTTGCTTATCAAAGCAAAATCGGGTAAAGCGAGGGAGCTGGTGCACTTGCTTCGCTACGACGAGACGGCCTACCGCTTTCGAGAGTACAAATGTTGGCAGGTATGCCCATCATGATCAATTGTTGGGGTGAACCTACATGCTTCCACCAAGTTTGCCCAAGATGGGACCAAAGAGTAGCAAAAAACAATTATTTGACCTTTCACCCCCAGTGACCTTGGCCTTTGACCCCATGACCTATTATGGGCAATTTTGGTCTGAATCTACATGCTTCCACCAAGTGGAAGCATGATGGGACCAAGGAGTAGTGAAAAACAGTTATTTGATCTTTGACCCCAGTGACCTTGACCTTTTAAAAAAATGAACCCATCAAGGTCAATTTCGCAGTGACCCTGAATCCACCCACCAAGTTTGATGGAGATTGGACCAAGGACCTAAGAGGAGTAGGAAACAAACAGACAGACAAACAGACAAACATTTCTCAAATTATAGTATAGATACTATTTTTTAGTTTTTTCCTTTTTAATTTTTCCACCTATTCATACATTAAATATATACAATCAAAATAAATAAATATATCATCATTATTAGTCCAACCGACCATAACCATGTGTATTCTAAACCAATTTACTACGGCTCAAATATTAAATCCTTATTTTAGGATTTCTCATAACATAATTACAACCTAATACTGCTGCAATCTCTTTAATCAGACTAATGGTGCCAGACTGGCAATATTGGATTGGTTAGCAATATATTATTTATATGTAACATTTACACCAACCAAAAGAAACGTAGAAGGTGCTTGATTCATGGAGGAAATAATGCTTGAATGAATGATTGCTTCCCAATAGCAGACTATCACTAAAGCTATTTAACAATTAAGAAACTCAGTAATTTATATATAATTAATTTAATATTTGTTTTAACAAAATCTTAAATTAAGTTTATTGGAAAAAAAAGCAAAATTAAATTACAAACACAGGATTATTTAATAATTATAGTGGTGCTGTAGCTTGGTGGTTAGCATGCTTGCCTTTCAATCCTGAGGTCCTGGGTTCAAACCTGGTGTTCAGGTTATTTCCTATGGCCTAACAGCACCAGTCCATAATACTCAAAATGAGACCTGGTTTGGAAAGCGTGACCTAATCTCACCCTGAAAGTGGCAAGAAAATGTGGCGTGAAATCTTGCTGTTGGATGTGACATGAAATATAAAGAAACAATACACATTTTTTTAAAAATAAGCTCAATAATTAATTTCTTTTTTAGGGTCGTTTACAACCTGGCCGTATGCTACTAGTGGATACCTGCCTAGCTGAATTCACACAAGATGAAGAATTGAAGAAAACCATATCAGAATCAAGACCAGTAGGAACCTGGCTACAGAATGAGGTTTGTTAATGCCAATATATACATCATTGTCATACTTAATATCATACCATTAAATCTACAGGTATTGGCCACCCTTTGGTCAGAATTTTTTTTCCAATTGTCTATAAAATCGAAAGAGTAGCGGTGTGGAAAACATGATATCTTACCTTGAACAAGACACCATTTATAGAAGCCTGCATTAAAAGAGATCATCTAATGTGGCTGTAGAGGTAACCTAGGCTTGAAACCTTATAGATTTGAAAATATTATATAAAGAAGACTTCGACTATTTTCACATTATTATTACAGTATATACCTTATATTTGCAAAATTATTACTTGGTTTAAAATTGAATTTTATAAAAATAGTATAATAAATAAAAATGAAGTAAACGATTGAAGGAAGAAAAGGAAAGAAATCATGGATTGGCTCAAAATGTTTTTCAAAAATAAACATATAAAATATGTTTTTATACACAATTTGGGGGCGATGATCATTAGAGGGTAAATGTTCAAAGAGTCTATCACATTTCATAAATTTGAATTCAGATTCTTGACCCCTGACTATGAATGCCGAATTGGATAAAGTATTAACGTTGACTGCCTATCGGCCCTTCCTTTTCCAAAAGGAAAAGGAGGGATTTTTAAAAAGCTGTTTTGCAAGGTATAAAAAAGTCACCTTATGTATAATACATATAACACACATAATTATTATGGTATAAGTTATATTTATGTCATAAGCACATCTATTGATACATGTAACAAAAACAATTTAACATATTAGGTAATCAGTATGGAGGACTTATATAAAGCCAACACCATCAAGTTCCAGTCAAATTCAAGCCAGTTGTCTCCGTCCATTACCACTGACCATCGTCTTCCTCTGTTTGGCTACACTGTAGAGCAGATTCACATGCTTGTAGTGCCAATGTTTGTAAACAAGTAAGTTAAATATATTTACAGTTCTTTCCTTACTCAGTCCCATAGCCAGCATGAGGCAGATGAGGCAGTCGCCTCGTCTGAAAATTTTAAAATTTGGCTTTTTAAGGGAAACTCATCCTCTGATCTCCAGCAGAGGGTTCCAGCCCCTGGAATCCTACATGACCCCAGACTTCGCCTCGTCTGTTTTCCAACTCTGGCTACGGCCCTGTTACTACCAACTCGGACATCATCTTATATATATTTAGGCCTGATGTGACAAACGTTGAGGCTTTCTTAGAATATTATACTATGTGGTTATGTAGTGCTAGGGAGATTTTTGTCTCATCAGGCTTCCCATATTTTTATGAATCTAAATAAATGATTCGATTTATGCCTGTGGTAACTGTGAGGTCATTGCATTTGTAAAAATCACCTCTTGAAAAAAGTATGATGACATAGATAAATATGCTTTTTATCATTTACCATTATATGTCCTCAGCCTACAATATATCACAATTGTGTTTCCTAAATTGCCTTCCGTAGGCCTTGTATAATTTACTTACTGGATACAGTACAGGTACCAAGAATCTGTAATAATGTTTAAATAAGTGAATGAGTGATTGAAGCCTGTATTTTGCCAATCACCAAAGCTCCTCTGATATTGTTTCAATGACCAGTCAACCTCCAATCTAACTAGCGCCTTCATAACATAACTCACATCAGGATTTACTTAACTCTTGATGATGACATAATTAGTGTTGAAATATTGAATCTTGACACTTTTGTTATTTGTACACTCTGATAGTAAACTATTACATTAAATATCTCATTAAAATGCCTATTCTAAATCATAAGATTACAGAATTATTCATGCATAAAATGACTGTAATGTTGGCAACAAAGGACACCACCTATTGTTGTAATGTAGACAGTATAGTATTCTATGCAGGTAAATATAGGTAAGAGTTTTTATATATGCCAATGCTTTGGTAAAATGTCCCTTTCTCTAACAACATAACAATAATCGTGTTTTTTTATCTTTAGGAAAGAACCATTAGGATCAATGGGTAATGATGCCCCTCTTGCTTGCCTGTCTCAACGTAATCCTCTTGTGTTTGAATACTTCAAACAACTCTTTGCTCAAGTTACCAATCCACCTATTGATCCAATTAGAGAGTCTATTGTGATGTCACTGGTAAGGTTTTTTAATTGAAAATAGATAACTTAATATCAGCTTTCCAAAAATCAATCGCCATTAAAGGGGAACTTTCGGATTAGAATACTACTGAATACTGAATACTGAAACTTTTTATTGTCCAAAAATTAAAATTGGAAATACATTTTGAAATTGGCAAGGAGTAGTTCAATATTTAAAACTATATA
>JAOTQE010097034.1:0-14211 GCA_025631205.1 Nesometra sesokonis
AGGCGGACCAGCACCAAACCTCGGGAGGACCTAGATACGGTTGGTACTGACATTGCCTGAAAATTTGAAGTAAATTGACCCAATAGTTTTTGAGATGGATTCAGACAGACACAGGAACAGACTGATACAGACAGACAGACAGACAGACTGACGGAGCTCATTGCAATACCCTCTCCCCACTATAGTGGGGCGAGGGTAATAACACAACTGACGAAGGCAAGCTAATCAGCTCAGAGAAACCTTAATTAAAAATGAGTCTTAATAGTTTATTTTGATAAACATTTATAAATTTCTACTATTTCACCAATGAGATGGACCTGATGCCCTTAATTTTAACTTGAGACGGATTGTTGTACTAAAATCTTATAGGCGGATCCAACGGATCTAGAAAAGGGGGCCCGATGCCAAGTTGGACAATTTCAAATGTAAGATTTTGGCAGCAAAAAAAAAAAAAAAAAGGGTACAAAAGCGTGTAATGTAATCTTTAAAAAGCGGTTATGAAAGAACTAGCATATTAAGTGATGGTCAATGTTTCATATCCTCAATCTCCCAACCCATCCGAATTCAGGACCAGTGTCCAGATGCCCGGAAGAGCACAATTTAATTTCGATGCTTGAACAGACGTCTACTTTAACGTCAAAATGGAATGTCCACAATAACGGTGAGTGAAGGCCCATGAAATGTAAACGAGGTATATCGTAGTCGAGAAAGAAAGTGGTTACTTGATATGTAAATTGGACTAAACAGATTACAAAGCCAGATATATCTTTCTCAATTTCAAGTCTGATTAGCATGTACGTCAGTTGAAGACAATTCCATAAACACAATTACACACAGGATTTGAATATCGATAATAAGGACTGCAATGGCATAGATAGTGTTAGATAATCGGTCACAAGAATCGTCATGTCATATTAGCAAGAACATTGGAATGATTATATAGCCTTATATTGTATAGTATTTCACTATGTATATAATATGCAGTGGTGGCGCCAGGATTTGCCCGACGGGGTGGAAGCATGGTCCCCGACAGGAGGCCAACTCCGGAGGTCCGGTTGGGCGTGGTTGCCGGTCTGATTTTGATAAGCAAAAAAAACCCTCATTTCCCCGTTTTGGGGCCGTTTTTATGTCTATTTCCTATTTTTAGGGGCGATTATACAATTTTTTTATTTTGCTTTTCCCCGACGAAAATGGTCTATCTTCCCTTACGGGGGGCACCCTTACCCGACGGGGGGGGGGGAGCAGTGGCGGATCTAGGATTCAGCTAAAGGGGGTGGGGGCACTATTTCTGATCGAGGTGGTTGTGTTCACAATTTCACGTAATATGAGGGGCGCAATTTCACTTTGCCGATTTGTTTTTTTTTTCTTGTTAAAAATGTTAAACAAATCCACACACCATCCAATTTTTGCAATACTGTTCAGTAACTGTAATTTTATATTTCTTTAGTTGACGACTTGTAATGTGTATTTTAGTGTAGGCCTATGCCAGTTTTAAACTACGTTTCTGTTTTGTATAATGGACCAAAAAAGATCCTACTACATTCAAACCAATTAAATAGACGGAAGATTTAAATTATAAACTATAGACAAGGGCGGATCCAGACTTTTGAAAAAAAGGGGGGCGGAATGGGGGCCTGTAGAGAGTCAATGTTTTAGTGGGGACGGAAATGGCCTCAGGGGCGTATTGAGGGATCAAATCTTGCTAAATATTTCGTTTTAGACACTTTTAATGTTATTGATATATAATTTAGTATTTCACAAACCATTGTTTAGGTATTGTCATCGGCATCACACTAGTTTGTAGTACAGAATTATCTGCAATCTTAAACACATTCGTCCATGACTTCAGTTGAGTTCAGGTTATACACTTCACCAACGTTCAGTCTTCGTGTTTTTGCAAAATAAAATAACATATTTAGGTCAAGAGCTAAATTTAACTTTATGGTAGGCCTATATAAATTTGAAAATTATGTCTTTTTACGGGTTGACAAGCACCAGCATGTATGCTGCCTAAACTGGATTACTAAATTTAAAGCTTAGTCTCATGGTAGGAAAATCCAAAATTGAATTATTGATACCTACCTTCCAATAGAGCATGATATAAGCTGTAATCTACACTTTAAATGGCATTTATCGGATAAGTAGATTCAAAGATATAAGCATTTGAAGTTTTCATGTATGGAAACACGGTTTTAAGAAAATCGCCCATAATTAAAACAATCGAAAAAAAAAAACGATTAAAAGACTATAAATCTTAGAGAATCTGCATGAAGGACACTATGAAAACTCACCTAAAAACTATATTACAGTGAAATATAAGTACCATAGTACTCATAATTGATTAAAACTAAATTTCTCAAAAATTTAACTTCTGACCTATTTTGGTGATTAACTCAATTTCATCTCACCTAGGCCTATGATGTGACTTATTTTGTGGTGAGACCTCACAAATCATCTTTACAAGAATCTTAAAGGGAATACAAAATTATTATATTAATTGAAACCCATATTATTATTAATTTCTGGTTTATTAAAAACAATCCTGATATTACAGTACAAAAAATCAATTGCATCCAAATTTACAAGCATAACATTTAAAAGATAAAAATAAAACAAGACATTGAAATTATCAAAAGGCCTAGTTAATTAGTATTATCATCATATAGGCGCTAATAAAACGAGCCTTAAAACATAAAAAAAACCATTACTAGGCCTAGGTCTTGGACAACTGGTGCCAATAAACATTATATTATTGGACCTAGTTTGTTTTTATGGTAAACTGTGAATTAAAAAGTGCGTTATTGTTTTCTTTAATAAACACACTTTTCATGCGGTGTACGCTAACATTTGTGAGTTGCTTAAACAAACTGGAAAGCAAAAACAAATTTCATTGTCGAACCTGGGTCCCACTCGTGTTCCACCAGTTCGTTCACCCCGGAATATTATAGTTTTGCTTTTGATGTTAATGTTTGCGTAACCGAAATATCAAATGCCATAGGTTAGCAGTGCATGTAAAATCACTACAAAGAGAAGAATTTGTCAACTCCCCGGGTTATCATGGGTTCCTTTTATATTGCAATGAAATGCATGGAATACGCTCGAGGAATGCATTGTGCACGCTGTAATTCTACCTAAAATTCCTTTGGGTAAAATAGAATGTTTATGAATAGTGTGAGAAATTAGCGTATACGTAAATAAAATTGATATACTTGTAGGACCGTACAGTATAAACTATAATTACAGTGAAAAATCAGCGGTAGTGACGTATATTGGCGTTCTACTCTGAAATATGCGTAATTTTTAGACGATGTGACGTCAAAATGACTTGTTTTATAATGAACCGTATAGGTATTTAATGTACTATATTCGTGTCTATTAAACCCATTTAAGTATCTGTATTCATAATTTATAAATTAAATGTAAACTCTGTTGTTAATTACCGGTACGTTTATTAAATTCAAGTTCGAATTAAGATGAGTAAAACGAGGAAATAAATGTATTTCTTCGGAGAAAAACCCAATTCACCGATACAGTATAAATTTCAACAAATAAGACAGAGTGTCGGTTTGTATTTGTTTTCTGCCGGCTGCATACGGCGTATTTCTTTGTATTCCGTTTGTTTTTTTCACAACCAAATTAAAAAAAAAAACCTTTTGCTTTTGTCAAGTGACAAAAATAGTAAGGGGAGTACAATTTTAAAATAATGTGCTCGTTTATAGTGGCGGATTTAAGGGGGATTAACAGGATTAAGCCCCGCTAAAATTGACCCGAATTTTTTTGGGGTGGCCTACGTATAATAGCAATGTACTAATAAAATAGATGTACACAGTGTTAACCTGATTAACTTTTAATCAGGTGTCCTATGCCACTGAAATGCTATCCTGGCTTAATAAGTTATAAATAAATTAATTACATAAAAAAAATAAGATGTGGGGACTACAAGAGGATAAGTTAATATAAAAACAGGGTTTTTTTTTGCTTGACAAAACTTAATCGGGATTAAGCCCCCACCCCCTACAAATCACAATCCTGGATCCGTACCTGTATACGAACAAGTTATGACCATGAAACTATATAAAATTCAATTCAAATAAAATAAATGGACCTAACATACCGTACTTAATAAGGCCTACGATTTTCATCTTTTAAGCTATTGTCAACGTTAAATTGGTAAAAATAGTCAGGAAAGCAAAATTATAAATTGCTCGGTTAAGAAATACATCAGTCTTATATTACTCATAAATAACCACAGAAAAAAAACCATTTCAAATAAATAAAGCCTTGTATAATACATGTCGCACCTGCAAAAAAGTGTAGCAATTTTTAGAAGATCTGTTTGTTGTTCGCCAGTAAAAATACTTCTTGCAATTAAGCCCCGTAGATCTGATTATGAGCGCTCTCAATATCAAATCTGCTCACGAACTAGTAATGCATTATGTCCGAGATTGATCTAACTGGTTCTGGATTTCTTTCATCAAAGCTAAAATATAATAAACAGTTTTTATCTTATTTGACTTTTGTTTTAGTTTATTTTTTAAACTCCTAATAGTACTATGTATGACCGTTTCTGTCAGGAGTGGCGCTGTAGCTTGGTGGTTAACACGTTTGCATTCCAGGAATCGGGTTCGTAACTTGCTGCCCACCATACTAGGTTCGTTCCCACCAGATCCATAGATAGGCCTGTGTGGCAGATCTAAGCCGAGGAGGCATAAGTTGCAATTATAGTTTTTTAAAAAAGAACTAAAAGAAGGTATATTTTTTCTAATTTTATTTCATTTCAAAATGATAAACGACAACAGATAAGGCCCTATGATCAAAATATATTAAACTAAAATGCAATTTAAGATGACTCTACTTAGTCAATGTAGGCCTGGTGATTTTTTTTTTTTTCAAATGCAGTTTTCTAAATTTTCATTTTAAATGTTTGAATTGTGATTGTTCATAACATCGCAAGGACGCATGTACAGGCCTATTAATGTATGCTTTCGTTTATAAATAACTCAATTTTCAATTTTTCGACTTGTGCCTCAATTTGCCTCTGCCACATATGGCTCTGGTGGGAAGAAGAGGTATACATAGGTAAGGCCTGTTGGGACAAAATATACGGAATAACACACTCATGATTCTAGTTACATGCCTAGTTTTGTTGCACAACCTTTTCTTATTTTTTTTTCTGTTTTTATTCATACTACATATTTAATTATTGATGTGATATATTATATTTTATGTTTAATCCGTTTCCGTAATCACTATGTTTTATTTCTAATCTTGAGCCCTCTATATGGTCTTTAACATTTTTTTTTATTTATCAAATTAGTTCGTTGCTATTTACAATAATTGTTAGTGTGATTTGACCATATGAAATAAATCCTGAATGAAAAACAATGATTTTGTGGTGTACGGTTTTTTTTTTTTTACCATGAGTTCAAAACACGGTCACAATAAACTTATACGGTAGGTTATGAATAATTACTTTAATTAGCTTTAGTCAATAGAGTTCAAAATTAAGCAAATTACTGTAATGAGAAAGGCCGCAAATTAGATTAAAAGTCACTCAACCTTTGCGTCAATTCCTTTCAGGGTCTCAAAAACTGGAAAGATTGAAACCAAACCTTTCTGTTTTCGGCACAAATATGTTTGTTTTAGATTTACCCAAGGCCTCTACAGAACGTTTGATACGAACCCAGAGTGTTTTCTTTCCACCTATGTATAGTGCTAATTCGCCACAGTTGTTGATATTATGGGTAACAATGTAATATACAAACGGGATCGATTTCATCGACCATTGATAAAGTTACTACCCTGTTATTTGATGAAATAACATCTCAGCGTATTGTATTGGTAATTTTATCTTCTTTGCGAGTGAAAGCGAGTGAGACGTAAAATTGTGAAGTATCAAAGAGTGTTCAGCATAGTAGTATAGCGTTGAATAAAATTACTGTTTACCATAAAATTGAGATGAAGATAATAAAACTGCATGCTGAATAATAATAATATAATGTGTTAATAATAATGAATAAAATCTCTCATGTTCAACAATCCATTTCGTAAATTAGGAATTGAGTAGGCTATGAAACGTCAAAACAAACAAAAATGTGATGCAATGAATTGGTGCCGGAATCCCATGCCGAATGAATTGCAGGAAATGACATTTATTGGATGACCAATACACCTTGCAGGAACATGCCGACGGGAGGGAATGCTAAAGCGAACGCACCCCACACACAAAAGGTCGATTTTTCCACAATAAAAAGTATTAACTCGATGAACAAATACCACTGCTGAGCCCCGAATAACGGAGAGCCCTAAAATCACTCTTTCTCTGGTCGATTTGTCAAAACCAAGATGATGGTCTCACGTTGGTGAAAAAGAAATACCTTCTTTGCCAGTATCTATCATTCGGACACCCCCCCCCCTCCCCACATCTACCACCATTTCAAGTATTGGGTAGGGTCCTATTTTATTAGTACTGTACTTCCTACCAGGAGCATCAGTGATGGCGCAGTGACTGCGGTGCTCGCTTAGTCCGTTATTATGTGGTTCGAATTCTTTACAAATTAATTAATTTGTGCTATTATTGTGGCTATTTTAATCTCGTTTGTATCTTCACCTTCATCTTCAGGATTATTCGTGGGTACCAAACTACACATGAAATTCGAAACCGATAGGCCTAGGCCTGTTAATTGGCAGACCCAAACAAATTATACCGTACCGTATAGTTAATGATCAATCAGCGCCTGTTTTGTCCCAATTGGTTGTGATAGTAGACCTAATCTAAATAAATTTATCATCAAAAGATATTAATTACTCTCCAATTTACCGAATCAAATTGAATTGAAAGGACTAAGATAGGTATTGCATACAGTATAGCAAAAGATACTGAATTACGAATATTAATTTAGTTTATCGAGGCCTTGGAAGGGTGTATATTTCGATCCCAAACAAGTCACATGAAATTTAATCTGACGAAATTGATAGAATGAAAGCAAACGAAGATTTGATTAACATTATCCAGTTGATTATCGATACGTAATACACCAATTTGTGATGATGATATTAATGTATGGAAAGGTATATATTATTGATATCTGCATCAGAATGTAGTTGCTGGAATGGAACCAGAGCCATTTTTTTCAACCGATGGGCTAAAAACAAATCAAATTACAGAAACTAGATTAAAAGAAGCATATTAAAATTGTGATAAATGAACATGTTTTGTTATAAATGCGCTTTAAGCCTATGGTTTAAGCGTTTAACAATCAAGCTATTAGACCTATTATTAATACATTTTATTTATTCATATGAATTCATTCTAAATACTTTTGAATTGATTCCCATAAATATCCACATTATTAGCACTGTGTTTTAATGTCTCGCTCGATAATGTTCTATTTGCATGATAAACCTAAGGTAAATAATTATTAATTATTAGTAATAGTAATCCAACTAAACTTAATGAATTAATGTTTTTGATAAATATAATATCTGCTGTAATTTTGTCGTACTGTATATCAGTCTATAAATTAAGTCTGCCAAGTGCTCTATGTAAGTGCCTCTCAGGTTCTTTTTATTTGAGGTTTATGGCTATTATTATTAATAAGTAACATAGGCCAATATTGTGTCACACAATGTCATTAGCCTATTGGTAACTGTGTTCGGAAGCAGGTTTACTTTTGTACATGGACTACAGGAGAGAAGAGGGGCGCTTAACCCCCTCCCCCACCTAATTAATTCCACCCCTGGTGCAATTAGCCTATATAATTACTTTTTTACCTACCTATCTATCTACCTATAGACTACGTATGGAAAGGCCGTACATCTAAATATCCACTTTTTAGTTCTAATATCTTTTACAAATTTAGGCCTATATTTGCACGTACGTATAGATATAGACCTATTATCTGAAAACAAAAGTTGATAATTTTCCAATCAAACCTCTTTGTCAACATATTGTTTATTTATTCAAACAAACATTTTGAATGAGAAATTCATTTGGTTATGAAATAACCACAATCTCAATCAAAAAATACGTAGGCCTAATTCTTTTGTTGACTGTTTTACATTAGATATTGTATTGTAAATGGACCCCATTCATAATGTAGTTATGCATTTGATTGATGGATGAAACGACACACCACAACTCAACTCAAAGTTCAACTGGTATTTAAACACTTAAATATAAAAAAAAATATTCGCGGACAGAAAAATCATCAATGGGATTTCGACTCGTGTCGATAAAGTAATGAGCAAATGGTTTGAATCCGTAAAGGACAATAGGGAGGCTACGCAACTTCACGAAATACGAAAACGAAAAGGCCTACGTCATAAATTCTTGTAACGTTGAACTGAACACCTTGAATATGATCTGTCACAGTTGGTCAGTATTTTACGACGACGATCACGATGAACACATTTAGCAACTTTCAAAAATGTGTGACGTATCCGTTATCGTTCGTAAAATTGCAAAACCTCACTAGGCCTATTATCGCCGGGTAATCGTGGTGTGTCGCACCACCGGTAGTCAAAAGTGGACACTCTGAGATAGAAAAAAGTAAATAAAGATCTAAGATACATGAATATATATGCCTAAAACCTTAACCGAAATATTTTCCAAAAGTATACGTCTACCGTGTAACATAGGCTAACTAACTGTCTTTCATTCTTTTTGTAATCTATATTATTATCTCTTCTTATATTGTATTGACTTTGGGCCTACATCTCAACTGATATTATTTTTTTAATCTTTTCATAATTAAAATTTACTGGTTCTTAATACAAAAAAGTATACCGTATTGATTTCATTATTCTACTATGTTCGGGAACAGAACACACCGAAAACAAAATCAGTATGGCTCTTTAATATTAAAAATATTCACATATTATTTATAGTCAAATATTTCATCATCCATTTTGGAATTCAAATTTTAATTCGTATAAAGAATGAAAGACAGTATTTGGAAAGAACGCTGTGCATTTGCTGCCACCAAGCGATAAAAAATAGTTAGTATTTTTGCGAGATTTAGTAATTTTGCGAGTTTGTCTTTTGATGTCTGAATGTCTTTTGATGGATGAGTTTGTCCTTAGTTGGCTGAGATTAGTTTGTTGGCATTTTAGTTTGTTGGGTCTTTTATTTGTTGGGTTTGTGTTTGATTTGTTGGGGTTGTCTTTAATTTGTTGATTTATTGATTTTGTCTTTAATTTTTTGGTTTTGTCTTTAATTTGTTGGATTTGTTCTTTATTTATTGGGTACTGTATATCTTTAATTTTTTGGGTTTGTTTTTTATTTGTTGGATTAATATTTTATTTGTTGAGATTTGAATTATGGCCCTTATGGCCGCCCATAAACAACTACTATTCCGGAATACAACCAATCAAATCGTATTACGTTCTAACGTTGTTGCTATGTCGAAATTATGCACGGGTAATCTTTCAGTTTTAAATTTGTCAAATTGAAAGTAAATTTAATCCAAATAATCTTAAGACATTGATATACCAGCCAACTCTCACACATTATGCGGGATTCTCACACATTGGAGCCTATTTTGGACGTCTCACGCATATATAATTTTTCTCACACACCAGCAAAATTCTCACTCATATACAGTTAATAGTCAGTCAAATGATTTTTTTTTTTTTTTTTTTTTTTTCAATATCGGAGAAAATGTGGCCCATACATACATATGCCCTCGCGTCAGGGAATTCATGGCGCCGCTACTGTGCTCAGTCTTCAATCTGTCAAGGGCAGATCTCGTGTGAAAGAGGGGCGCAAAATTCCCAGCCGGGTGTGCGTGTTCAGGATTTTTTTTTAAAAAATGGTATTTGCGTGTTTGGACTATCCTTAGCTGAAGTTAGTAGGATTAAAATTACCAACAAGTTTGGTTATAGGAAATAAAACACTAGTAACAAGTGTCAACTCAGGGCCATCACCAGTTTTTTTTTTCAAGAGGGGGTGCATTTTTGAAAAATAAAGACAAACGTATCTACTCCAAGGGCGGATCCAGTTTCCGCCCCTAGAGTGGAGTTTTCATTTAAGCAAGCAAAAAAAAAAATGTTACCTTGACTCAACTACAGCTCTGTCCTTGTTTCTTTTTTGGTCTTGAGGGGTGCGTTCGCACCCTCTGAACCTCTGGCGATCACCAGTTTTTTTTCAAGAGGGGGTGCATTTTTGAAAAATAAAAACGTATCTACTCCAGGGGCGGATCCAGGATCCGTCCCTGGAGTTTTCATTTTAACAAGAAAAAAAATGTTATTGACCATGTTTTCTGTGCATTTAATGTGCGCTTGACTCAACTACAGCTCTGTCCTTATTTCCTTTTTGGTCTCGAGGGGACCCTCCCACCCTCTGTACCCCTCCCCACCTCCCTCACCCCCAGGTGACGCCCTTGCAACTAAAAAACAAAATTTCATGATATTGATTTTTAAAAAATGCCATGTGCATGGGCAACGAAGATTTTTAAAGCCTTCTCAGGGTTAATAAAAAAACAAATCTATATTTAAGAAAATGACACTGTAAAGTCAAGTTTATTTTTTTCAATGAATAGATGCTACATCAGCTAATTTTTATTGATAAATACTGTATAAAGCTCAATCCAGACATATACATTTTATTTGATAAACCCATATATGGCAATGATATATCTATGAATGGTAATGGCGTGACATCATCATGACCAAATATAGGCATATTAAAGTTTTTTGTCAAACAAAAATTGATAGTCTGAACTGGATTTAATGCACAGGAAGGAACACAACTAATTACAGTAGCATAAACCAAGGTTCTTCAGAGGCCTACCTGGTGATACTATACCAATCCCTTTAAATCTACATGCATATGCCTTACTTGGATTGCATTTGAAGCCTTACCCCCAACCCCTCCCCAACTCAAAATTCTGGTTCAAAAGCTGCACGCTGTTCGAGGACGGAACCAGGACAGTATAAGAGATTAAAAACACTTTCAAAATGTTTTGAAGGTTTTGAATTTGACTGCAAACAAGGGTAATTTCCCCTTGTTTTTCTATTTTTGGTCAATCAGCGATTTTGGGGAGTCGCCTCATAATTTATCGAAGTTTGAGGGGTGGGGCGAACATGTTTTTCTGACTATACATGGTGAAGAATGTCTCGGTGACCAGATTTTTCCCACCCCCTGCTGTTTAAAGTTAAACTTCAAAAAGTATTTTACAGTATACAGTATTGTACAGTACAGCACTCAAAGCCAATACTGTCTGATAATATGGAATGCCATAAATGCCAAAATAACTTTTAAACAATTACTCTATTTTTCGTTTTGCATCCAAAAACAAGTGAAGGCCAGAAAAAAAAGAGATTGTAAATCAGGTTTATCAAATTAAACCCCTCGTAAGTTTCTAAATATTTGTATAAGCAACAAGCTAAGCCTATACTACAATTATCTCATAGAAATACATAATATTAAGTACCTTAATTTATAATATCTTCCTCTAGGTACTCAATTAAAGATATAGAGACTTAAGTACAATAATTTTCTTTACACAACATATTTACAATGTCTAAGATTTTAGAAGCATGCAATACACTGGATAATAACTAGAATTACAGACTAGGAGAAAAATAAAATAATGCAGACTTAGAAAGTTTTAATTCGACATTTAACTGATAAAAATGTATTTCTTTGATAATATAGAGTCGAGCAAAAAACTTGACAGTTTCTGCCTCTAAAGGCTAATGCAGACAAGCAGGCCCGTAGCCAGGGTGGTTCCTGGGGGTTCGTACGAACCCACATTTTTCAGTGAACCCTGCTTTGAAAAACGAACTCCCACCCTATCAATATCGAACCCTTTTTCCTATTTTCGCATCTGTAGTCAGTATTACTGCACTCATACTATTCTAAAATCATCATCCATATTAGTTGTATTATAACTAATATGCCAAATACACACTATTATAACTCAGCGATTGGCTCCGCCCCCAGTCCCCACAGGGGCATTTTCACTTGACCCCACCGGGGCCCTTAGGCAAACCCCCCTTTAGGGATACCTGGTTACGGGCCTGCAGACAGCAACATACAGAGTGCTGACCAAATGAGTAATCAAGTTTGCCAATTCCAGTTGTACATGACACTTAATTTTGGCAATCGTACCTGGAGTCAACTCAGACAATACAACCGGACAAGACACCATGCTGAAACTCATACAATGCCTTAATAACCACATTCACATTTGTATGACTATAACTAATCCAATGCCACAAACACACCCAGGGGACACGGCCTACTTAGGACTAGCGTTGTTCACACAAACACCACAACAAATTAGAGTGGTGGATTCAGGCTTGCCATGCAAACTTTCAAGTATGAGGTGTCACATGGGCTGTGTTTATGTACTTTTTTGTAGTCCAGATTGGCCTGCTGTCACAGTGGTCCACATCCAGCAGAATTTCAAACTAGTGTTTACATATGACCACACGTCTGCATAATAGTTCTACATGTCTGGGCAGTGTTTGGAATTCGTATATCTCATTAAAGTGATTGTGTACAATAGCAGGTCACTCAGGGAGGCAAGTTGTCTCCCAGGCCACCAAATGTTGCCTACCTGAGGTAGTCCTGCTCCATCACTATTGGAAGATCATTAAGGGATGACTAATTACTCCTTGGGGCTTCCAGAAGCTGGATTGTAAGTTACTTACTGAGTGTCAGATCCACAACCATACTCAAACTTGTGCCAACTCATGAAACGTTCATGACCCAGCTAGGTTTACCTACTCAGCCATAGCCATTCCAATAAACACTACAGTATAGGATTACCATTAATATACATTTATATTATTAGCAATTTCAATTTAAAGAAACTCCATTTAATAACAACTAACTTTCTATCGTCTTGCAGCAGCAGTTTGAATAAAACTTCAGATTTCTGTGTTTTAATTTATCTAAAATCTTTGAGCACTTTACTTAAGTTGAATAAGTGTCCCCACAATTTTAATGAGTGCCTCTTTAAATTGTGTTTTTTTTGTATTTCCCAACCTAAATATTTGTAAGCAAATTAATTCATCATTTATGTGCCTTTTATAGCATTGCCGGTCGATTGAAGTTTCTCAATTTCATTTAGTTTTCAAAATCATTCCAAAAAAAAGCGTCCCATTTGAAAAAGTGCACTTTAAAAAGTGCTAATTATTTTAATACCCAGTATGGTAATTATTATTAACAATGCAGAATGTAAATTTATCATTTTAAACACCACTGAATACTTTTAGATTCTTTAAAACATATAAAATAAATTTTAGGACAGAATATAACATTAATTATGTACAAATTTTATATTAATGTGAAGATATACCATTTAAATTGTGCTTTGATATAAATATTTTACATATTACACTTAAAACAGATACAACTAGCTGTTGTTTTTGCTCTATTACACTGTCCATGGTCAGATGGCCACAATTAGCAAGTGTTCATTTTTCAACTTTTTTTGCTTTTCCACTAGACCTATAAACAAAAAACATAATTTTCATAAATACAATTATAATTAGGACTAAATTATCATTTTACTTTGTTCTACAAAAGGTTAAACATATGAAATGAGATATTTAAAAAATGTATATTTTTAACCTCAAATTTGCCTTAAATAAATAATATGCTATCAAGCTTTATGGTGGCATGTGTTGTTTTATCTGGGGCACACCCCACCCCATAGGACTCCCTTACATCTAACCAAGGCATATTATCATATGACAACAATGAAAGAATGCATCCTGTAAATTTAAACAGCAAAGATGATGAAGTTTGTGCTATTGGACTACATTCATGGTTGGTTGATCCCTCCCCTTGTGAATTGCTACATCACCAAATCAAAACAAAATCTCTAATGTTGAATGAAGTGACACAAGCACAATTGACCGAAAGGATTGTTGCAGCAGTTGTTGGTTGTTGTAATGATTAGCATAGGGGATTTCCCGAACGATTAACAAACACTACTGGTACTGGACAATAGCGTTCCGGCTCCACGACAAGACATTCCATTCGTAGAAATACTGATGAAGAAAGTCTATCTAATGGTGGCAATAGAGTGGCCCCGAGACCAGACTAAACTTCGACTTGAGTGGATACATAGATTGAAACGTGTTCAAGATAGTGGAACAATGTATACTGTATTATTATTCATTATTAAAATATTTCACAGTTAAGGATTGTATTTATGATTGATAGTGATTGTAGTTAAATCTAGTAGTGTTAAA
>JAOTQE010097045.1:0-14211 GCA_025631205.1 Nesometra sesokonis
ATTGGGGGTAAATAATTTTAAAATACCCTAATTTCTAGTTTCATGGTCATAACTTATATATTTCTTTGAAACTAGCATGTTATTTTCAATATCCATTTTTTGTCATTTTTCAAGTGACAATACATCTTTAATACAGTATATGCTTCTATGAAATACATTAAATTTTGATATACATTTTAGGTCAGTTGGAAAGTGGTCTTTATGCAGATTTTCTGAGATTGACAGTCTTTAAGTTGGTTAATTTTAGATCACTTTATTGGCATTTTGTGAAAGCCATGTTTGCATCAGATACTCATAGATTTGCATCTACCTTCTGTGAATATTATTGTTCCGAGCCAAGGTAGGGATAAGTCGAAAAAATTGACTTCTGTGTAGATTGTGAAACTGCACATTAGTATCTTTCACATGCAAACAAAAATCACTTAAATCAGGGATGTCACCAGCTTTTTTGAGTGCCGGACAGCAAACAGCACCCCCTTTTTGTGAACTGTGACCCACCCATACGCACACAATGACTCATGCTGTTCAAGCGTGCGATGAACAATAAAAAAGGGCAGTTTCATTACATTACAAAACGTGACCATAGAACAAAAGCTGTAATCTTTTGTTTTAGTAAAAAGCTAGGATTTCTATTGTTTTTCGACATATCAGTCACATATTTTATTGAATTTGACAATTGCTAGAGAAGAAATAATAGTGGTGGTTGCAAAATTAAGAACAATTCAAACATTTAGAATGTAAGTTTTGAAAAAAAAACTCCATTTAAAAATTCCTTATTATTGTGATTAATTAGTTTTATTTTAAATTGACTTTTTGAAGATTTTTTTATCATATATCTGAATTTTTCAAATATATGAAAGTTGAATGTTTATAAAGTATATTTTTGAAATAAAATTTAAAAAAAAAAGATTTTTTTTTTCTGTCTTTTGGGAAAAGCTAGCTTTTGTGACTTATGCCTTCTTTGGCTTGGCTTTGTCACATATTTTGGAATGTACCAAAATTAACGGTATTTTCAATTTTTTACCCAACCATGGCACTGCGGCCTAGTAACTTTTTAAAAATATATTTATTAAATCTTTTAAATTCAATAATCAGTTGATAATTTACACTATTTTTCATTTATAATGACTATTATTATTTTTTTTTCAGAATTCAGGCAAATTCACTGCCCCCAAGCTCATTGTCAATGATTTTCTCTGAGTTCACGAACTGTGCTCAGCACCGTCACATCGTCCTCTTTCTCAGTAGTATTGTACAGACTATTACATTGAGATGTCCTAGCGCCCTCGTGTGGATTAATGTCGGGGAGTCTAAGAACAGCAATGTACCTGGTTCACCGTTGGACTTGCTTCCATGTGCTCCCTCCAGCTTACCTCTACCAAACCCAGTCAGCTTGCAAGCTCAACAGGTCAGTATTAAAATTTTCATATATCTTCTACTCATATACTTGATGCTTATTTTCATGCAACTCAATTTTTTGACCACTTCTGTTTTCCAAATGTGAGGTCTCACTACAAAATGAGTCGCATCGTAGGTGAGACCAAATTGAGATAATCACCAAAATAGGTTTAAAGTCAAATTTTTGAGAAATTTATCTTTAATCATTTATGGATACTATGGTACTTGTACTTCATAATGATATACTTTTAGGTCAGTTTTCATGCAGGAAAGTGTTCTTTACGCAGATTTTCTGAGATTCTTGTAATTGTTTTTTTTAGATTGCTTAATTTGCGATTTTTTCAAAGCTGTATTTTCATACATGCATATTTCAAAAGCTCATATCTTTTGATTTATTTATCCAATGACTGCCATTTAAAATGTAGATTACAGCTTACAGTGTACTCTATTAAATTGTACTAATAACTCAATTTTGGATTTTCCTACCATGAGGCTCATTTTGTGGGGAGACCTCACAAATAATTACAAGTACCACTAGATTTGATAACACCAACCTGCATTTACATATATTAAAGGCTCATTCCTTCCAAAGTTTTATTTTGTCAAAAATTTTAAAATATTCTAAATTTTACTATTTTGTATTAAATACTGATCTGCCCTGTTTATGTTATTTTATTACTACAAAACAGTAGAAAATGCAATTAAGAATAGAATTTGATTTTTTCGGTGGATTAAATTCAATAAAATAAAGCAGATGAATCTAGAATTTCTTTGCTTCTGTGAACAGTCTAAGGCTGTGTTTCCGCAGGAAAAAATTATTCGATAAATTATCCCGATAAAAATTATCTGATAAAAGTACTGCAGAAACTGGTGTTTAACCTATTCTTACATACTAAAATTATCCGATAATTATCCGATAATATTCCGATAATTATCCGATAATTTACCTAAATGCGATAATTTTTTACCTTTGATGGGGTCAACCTTAATTTTGCTTTTGGTGCTTTTTGCGACGATTTCACCACGGTGCAACCAGGGTGCCACGCGAGGAAAAGGGAAATCGCCAAAAAATCACCGGAAATTAGTGGACGTGCAATGCATTATGGCCTACAGTGAGTTTGCACAGTTGTAGTTTTTAAAATTTTTTTGATTAGATAATATTTTATCGGATAATCTGCAATTCCTGCGGAAACATGGCCTAAATCTATTAACCATCAGCAAGCTATGTACGTGGCATGTGCAAAAACAACACCCACAATGGAGAGAATAGCCTGAGTGACATCCGTGCAGATACAATCTACAGCCTACTATCTTAGCAATGTGGAGTTATCAAGAAATTGCTTAGGCCTAGCCTAAAAGAGTTCAGTAACTGTTAGGTTTTTTCTACACGAGAATAAAACTAAAAAAGTATGCAGGTAACTAAACATGTTTATTATTTTAGAAATAATCAGCGGGTGAATTTCCAAAGAAATTGTTTTTTTGGTGGATTTTGGATGGAGTGTTCCTTTAAATAACTCACAAAAACAAAATAAGAACATAACTAATGCCTGTTACTGCTTTAAGCAATTCTCATTGATGTGTACTTTTCAATGCCTGTTAATGTTTAGAGAATTTAAAATCTTTTAAAATTATAACATATGTTTCTTTTATCTAATAACTATAAATTTGTTTCATTTGACAATAAAAGAGTGGCACTGTAGCTTGGTGGTTAGCATGCTTGCCTTCCAATGAATGCCAGGTTGGTCCCATGACTTAACAATGCCACTCACCAAGCCTCATAATGAAACTTGGTTTAGAATGCATGGCGTAGTTTACTAATGCTTTAAAAAAATCATCATACTTGCTAAATTAAATTTGTATTTTAACCTGATTTTTGGGCAACTTTCGTACTCCCCGTGTACAAACTCCACGGTTTGTTTTAATTTTATATCCAGTAGAGGAAATTTTGTGATGTCCCAAGCCATCGCTAATTTCTGTGTATTACAAGCCCAGTGATTTTAATCTCAAAAGCCAGCCCATCTCGAAAAGAAAAATCTTTTTCCCTCTCACCTCTCTTAAGCTTACAAGATCAATTTTGAAATAAAGTCCAAGTGATTTTATAGTATATTTACTGACAGAATTATCACTTTTCCATAATTTTTCACCAGATAAGGATTGGTCTGCGCAATTCAGAGCTGCAAATTCGTGCAAGAAGCCGGGCAGCAGAGCTGCGATGGTCGACAGACAAATGCCAAGAATCAGCTGCTGGGTTTACCATCAACAGAGTGTTAAATACGTTGGAAATTCTGGACCGCCACTATTTTGATCGTTGCGATTCCAACAACAGTCTTGACTCCTTATACCACAAGATCTTCTCAACCAATCAAAGTAAAGATGATAGTGATGTAAGTTTTTTTTTAACATTGGTGGTCATATCTGCTAAATCTTTGCAATGGTGTTGTAACATGAAGTACAAATAATTCAGTTATTTCAAAGAATAAGCAAATTTTATATTTCTTAAATCTTATGTTGCAGTGGCATCTTTCAGTCTCTGTATAGTTGCAATGTTGATGTTGGTTGACTAATTCGGGGGCGAGAATCCTCTCCACACCTTGAGCAAATGTATTCTGTTGCCTATCTGACTTCCTGGCTTTGGCCTTCCCAGGGCTCCCAAATCTCCATGATTAGCCTGAAGTCACCAGGAATTTTTTGTCATCTCCCAGGATCCAGGAAATATGCAATTTTCTACAGGCATTTGAACTTTTTATAATTATCTCCAGGATTTTTGATGAATTAGCAATATAAAAACAAAAATATGTAGTAGTTTTTATTTATTTGGACACTAAATGGTATTTTGAGGTTTGTTTGTCAATAATTGCACCAAATATAATAGTAAACAAAGCCTTGTGGTTCATATAATTTCACTTTTAAATGCCCATATAGTACCCAAAACAGTTACGAATGCTGGCTGACAAAATCTCCAGGATTTTGGGTTCTGGTAACTTGGGAGATATGCCTTCCATCTTTGTCTGCTTATCCTGGTCACTGTCTCTCAACACTCAGAGATGGTGAACATCCATTGTTTTTTAATTTTTATTGTTCTTTAATTGTTATTTGTCCAGTACCATGGTTTATAGTTTTTTTTCTATAACCGCATTAAGGCTTTTAGCAATACCATACCATTGTTATGTTCTAAAGTTGTCCTAATGTTTGTCTTTAATTTGTTTATACCGTTTCCTATTAGGTGATTATCAATGATAACCCAGTAGTACAGTTACTATGTGAATGGGCAGTGTGCCCTCAACGTACTGGGGAACACAGAGCCCTCATTGTAGCAGAGCTCCTTGAGAAAAGACAGATTGAACTGGAAAATGGGGTGAGTAATTGAAGTTCAACATTTACCTTAACACTGTGGCTAGAGTTCTGGTAGTGCGAGTTGTATGGCCGAGCAGTTAAAGCAGAGGAACCAAAGCATAACAACAGCACGGGTTCAAGACCTGCTCACACCATGGTTCTGGTGGTGGAACAAGTCTTCTTGGATAACGACTATAAACCATCGGCCCAGTGTACACAAACGGCTCATGTGAACTATAAAGAACCCAGTACATCATTTGAGACGAGTAGGGGGTTATCCCGGTATACTGGTTCATATATCCCCTGTCGTGGACAGAAGGATGTGCACTAATATAGTAGCTGCATCAGACATGACGTGACCCTTAGGGGAGAAGGAAGTTATCGAATGTGCAGCATCTAGTCCTCTCTGCGCCTTGGATGATTAAGTTTGAATTGGCGCAATATAAATGTTTGAGTATTGTTATTGTCAATGTTAATGTTATTGTTAATGTTAATGTTATTGTTGACATTGACAACTTTATCATTGCAGATATAGTATCCACTACCGGACCTCTAACCACAATGTTACATTAAAGGTCCATTCTCTTCAAAATTCAGTTTTATGAAATATATTAAAACATTGTAAATTTTACTATATCACACTATAAAGCATGAGGACCAAAATTGTGTCTGCAGAAGGCTCCTAAACTGTTGAAGAATTTGCAATAAAACTGGGCGGACACTTAGAGGCCATTTTGGACTCGATTTTACATTTTGTGCACATACATGTGTTTTATGCCCTTTAAAAGATCAGAACTTAAAATGTATCTTATGCATAGAAGGTGCAAAAAAATTAGTAACAATATTAACTTGTTTTTGTTTTAAAAATCTATATTTGTAAAGCCCACGCAGCTGCAAGACCATAAATATTTGAATAATTTACAAATGTCTGTGTTAAAGAGTTGAAACATTCAATAGATCATTTTTTTTTGTTACTCTATAAGTGTGTGGAAACATCTTTTGTTTGAGAGAATATAATTCCTTGTTTAATTCCAGAAATCTGTTAGTGACTCAGAGCCAATGGATGAGAAGTCGGCAATGCCTACAATGGGGTTGATGACAAATGTAACACCAACGTATCAACACATTCTCTTCCAATTCCTTGATACACGTGCACCAGTGCTAGGTGAGTAGTCTTCCTTATACTTGTTTATACCAATATGTATGTACTATAGTCGACCAAGTTTAAATCCATTTTCGAGCAGAAGCCTACCCTATAGTTTAAGCCAAATTTTGCATTAAAATTTTTTAAAGTATAGTCCCACGTCAATATTTCAATCAGGGTACATTGAATTCACAGAAACTGAAGTCTAAATCTTGCATAAAACAGTAAGGTAAGGTAAAGGTAGTCCCGTATTCAATACTGAATTAGGGAAATTAGCTGTTAGGAACTCATTGTACTGAGCCTTGGCATTGTGTGATAGGGTGACCAGTTCGTTTCCACACCTCCCTTTTCCTATTTCAACCATGTACTCATTTACTTCTGAGTGAACTGAGAGCCGTCCTCACCTGGAATTGAACCCGGTTCATCAACCACTCGACTATTGCGAGCTCATACAGCCTAAAACAGTAAAGATTTCAAAATAAAGCATTTACACAGACACAGTTGGGTATTTTGGATTTGCTCACACATTAACAAACAAACTGTAAAGATGTAAACCAATTTCAGAGCTGATATTTCAAAGAGATGATCATGGCGTTGTTGGTTGCCACTACTATTGAAGTTGGTTAAATCAAACTCTCTATTGTTGATCTCATAAAGAACAATAGAGGGCTTTTGAAAATTACTTAATAATTGAAGTAAATCCATTTCAAACTTCAATAATCATGATTTTGTTTGAAGTATAGGCCCACATCACTGAAATACCACATAACAATTGCATAACAATTTTATTCAGAAAAATCAGAAGTTTTACAGATTTTTTATGTTGAGATATGAATATAAGGCTATAATTATTTTGCTTAAAAAAACAACTGCAAACAAAGTACTTTTTTAAAAATGTTTCATTTTCTTTTAGTACCTGGTAATGAAGAGAGCAAGAAATCATTTGGAAACCTTGTGTTACTCTTCAGTGAATTAATCACATATGATATATTTTCACATGACAAATATATGTGCAGGTTAATTGCACGCGGAGACCTCTCAACAAGTTCACTGCCAATCAATGTGATGGAAATTAAGACAGAGGAGGAAGAAAAACAGCAAAGTGTAGAGAAACAGGTAATATTTATAGGATTGATGTTTGGTTTTTAGGTGTCACCCTTAAATATTTTTTTTCACTGGCACTCACAAGCAGTGCTTTAGTTTTGGCCTAGTTCACAATCAAAATCAGTAGTCCCTATTTTATTGTGCATATCAACTCTGACTTGCTAAAGCCGACAAATATGAACGAAACGAAAAATGTGAGGTCTCACCACAAAATGAGTCTCATGGTAGGAAAATCCAAAATTGAGTTATTGGTACATTCCTATAGAACATATTATAAGCTGTAATCTACACATTAAATGACATTCATTGGATAAGTAGATACAAAGATATGAGCATTTCAAGTTTTCATGTATGAAAACACAGTTTTGAGAAAATCTTCCATAAAGCACTTGAAAAATAAACAATTAAAAGACTGTATATCTCAGAAAATCTGCATGAAAGACACTTTCCTGCAGAAAAACTGACCTAAAAATTATATTATAATGAAATATAAGTACCATAGAACAAATAATTGATTAAAACTAAATTTTTCAAAAATTTGACTTCAGACATTATTATATTGATTATCTCAATTTGATCTTACCTATGATGCAACTCATTTTGTGGTGAGACCTCACAAATTTTCAGAAATGTAGGTGTGTTGATCAATATAATATTGCCAATTTTAAATATGTAAAAAATCAATAATTTCATTATATATTTTCTTGAAATTTTTACTGGCCAAAATGGACCAGTGTTATTAGTTGTTAGATGAGGTTGTGTGTGATATGAATTACATATAGTCGAGGAGTTTGTATCAGGCGAGAGTGATATCCGAAGCCTGATAAAAACTTAGGACAGATTTAATTCATATTGTACTCAACCAAGCATAATAAAGATTTTATCATGCCGTTTTACTCACACTCAAACAAGATGTGTAAACGTTGTAAATCTGCACTTCAAAACAGGCACCTGTTGATCACCTGAAATTGCTGAAACAGGTGTCGCTAAGCAAGTTGCTATGTAACTCTCTCACTAAACATGCATTGTTGATTTTTTTTCAACAATATTTATTCAGTGGTACCTTTACAAGAGTAAAGTCCTTACAACTAGGGACCACTGATTTCACTGACATCTTTTTTGCCAGAACTACAGAAACAATAAAAGAAAAAAAAAAAAAAGAAAAACAAACAAATGAGACAAGTCATGGCAAAACCCCCAAGTTATCGCACAGGAAGTCATCAAGAGACGAGCAAATAAACAACAGGAAACAACACATTAAATTTGTGCATGTCCTATCCATCAACTTCGGCCACAAATGCCTGTCCCCGACAATCGAACCCCCAATCCAAAGCTCATGTGGAGTTCAGCATGTGAACAAGTCCCCACCCTTCCCACAACTCGATGGCCCTGCCGTGCCATGTCTCAAATGAATAAAAAACTTAATCAAAATGCTCAGTATCACAAATGTACTTTTGTGTACATTCAAAGACATTAGATTTTTGGCTTTCATTTAAAAATCTACTACCATTAATTAAAATATTAGTTATTAGACGCAAGTCTGTTATGTCTGCAGTAGGATCATTACTAGCAATAATCAAAAGAAAAGCCTTCATATCAGTGAATAGTATCAGTTGTTGAGCAGCATCTTTGGGAAATGTTTTAAAATACTGTTTTGGATCTTCAATTGTTTCAGTGCAATAATTGCATAATGGGTTATTTCTTAATCCATAAATAAATGAACATTCAAACTGTTAAAATTTAAGCAAATGCGCGCATGTGTTTGATTGAATTGAAGTCACCGGTGTTATAAAAATAGTGCTTTGGAGGATATATAGCTCGCAAAGTCTTTTTAAGAACCTGAAGTGAATCTACTTCATTGTTTATTTTACTGCTCTGAAATGAATTTCACTGACCATTAGCCAGCAGGCTAGAGCTAGATTAAATCAAATTGATATTTGGCTATAATAAACTCTCTTAGATATCTCAGCTTTCCTGACCAAAATATGCTTTTTAAACTGATAATTTAGTAAAGCCATTATAATTATACTGAGATTTTAACCTTGTTTTCTTCAGGAAAAAGCAATAAAAATCAAAAAAGAAACAGCAGATGATGATTATGATGATTATGGAGAGAATACTGGTCAGGAGCGAGCTCACAAACAATCCACCTCATTTCAAGAAATCTTTCAAGAAGCAATATATTCAAACAAACTAAAAACTGAACCCGATGCATCTGAGGATGTACCACAACAGCCCATCTCCGCACATCTTCCGCGCCACTTACAATACGCAACACACTTTCCCATACCTCAAGCGGAGATGGCTCAGCATGATAGCAACCAGCGAATGGTACTGCTGTATGGATTTGGGAAAGGACGCGATGATGCCAGAAAGCATATCAAACGAGTGCAGAAGGAACTTATGCGTATTATCCTGAATAAAAAAGAGTCAGAAAAAGAATGCAAGTCAAAAAAGATGAAGTACGAGAACATTTTAGTACCTTCTTACCTTTTTACGAAATTCTCACAACTGGCATTCTTTGACCAACACATGTTGACTCAAGCTTGTGCATTGACACTTACGGAACAACTAGCAAATGTAAACCAAGGCATTGGCTCAACACTACCTTCTATAGAACACATCAGCTTTATTTTTGATTTAATGGAGAGTGCTTTAAATATTCATGGCCTACTAGAGTTTGCAATACAGGTAAGAACTAAGTTGGTTGATTTGAAAACGATTTTCTTGTTGAAGAGGCATTTCTTTAAAATCTCCCAAATTAATCCAAAACAAACATTAAAAATTTACTTGTTAATTATTTCAAAAATAATAAACATGGGTCAGTTTACTTGCATTCTTTAGTTTTATTTTTGAGTAGAAAAAGCTAAAAGTTAAAAGTTAAAAAATAGTTAAAAAAGAAAAAAAAAGTAAAAAACTTATTGAGCTCTGTTAGGCTAGGCTTGTAGGCTGTCAATCATATCCGTGTGGATGCCAACCAAGCCAGGCTTTTCTCCATAGAAAGTGCCATTTTGCACATGGTATGTACGTTACATATGAGCTCACTGTTGGATAGTAGGTTTAGGTTTTTCAAAAATGCATCCCAAATATAGGTTCATCTGTTTTATTTTTTAGGATCCACCCAAGAAATCAGATTCTGTTTTAATTTGCTTTTTTGAAAAGTTTGGTGGAAATATAAAATTACAATTATGACAGATCAATATTATACTTTAAACTGTTACTAAAATATAGTCAATTTTGAATGTTCTAATTTTTTTATAAAATATAATTTTGAAAGGAATACCCTATTTATGGTAAACAAACGCTATTGGCCACTATCATAAAATTGTAAACCTTAAAAAAAAATCATCATTCAAAAACAAGTCGATCCGACAACAAGACGCAGATTGCTGCGCATAGTATAGATAAAAGGAAGTTAATCCTTAATACCTTTGTACATGCGTTCAAGCATTAGACTATTATTATTATTTGAAGAGTAAAATACTTTTACATTTAAAGTGATTTGGCGTAAGCTAGCAGTAGTCAGTCAGTGTCACTCACCAACTGCTTTTACACTAGCCAACAAAACTGGACTAGTAGCCCTTTTCTCCAACCGCCTAATATATATACACAAGGCGATTGAAGTGCAGCTACTGATCAAAAGCTATACAAGCTAGACCAGCGACCACATGAAGTGATTCTGCGTCGAGCTTGCTTTTATAGCATTAACATCACCTGCGATGCAAATTTTACATTTCTGCGACTATGCCTGAGGCGAAAGACGCCTAGCGTAGTAGCATGAGGCGTTATTCACAATTTGCATAATCCTACAATTAGAAATAATATATTGTATACAGTTTTAAATGCGAAGTAAGCATTTACAAGTGTATTTATAATGATATTTTATTTCAATTTTAATGTTAATATTTTACCAGTTGATAATTAACTTATTGTTTCATATCTCGTAAATATTTAAAGTGGCACTTTTACAATGCTTGCTATTAGGAGTTATATATGGAAAGAACAAAAAGCAAATAGTCACAAACGTGCGTGACAAGACCGACAGACTAACAAACAGACAGACAGACATTTTTGAAATGTTGTTTGTAGAGATGCTTTCTGCGCCTAAATAGTTAAATGTGAATTTATTTTTGCAATATTTTAGCTATTGAATGAGGTAAGCAATCTGGAGGGTGATCATCCATGGACGTCTGTTATTGGTGGATCCGGCAAGTATGCCATAGATCTTTGTTTCTGTATCACTGCTGTCTTACGCCGCTATCATTCATCTTTACTGGCTCTTCAAGACCAAATTCTTAATGTCTTTGATGTGTAAGTGAGAATATTGTTTTGATTATGTAATTTTATATTGCTAAATTTAATCATTCAATGTTTTGGAATTTTGTATCTATTTTGACATTATTATGTATGATAGTAAGTGGCAGAAAAGAGTGGAAAATTCTTTCTAGAAGTCAAGTAAGCTTTCAGAATTTTTTTTTGAAAAGTGCTTATTCAGGCTGAGTTTCTATCTTAACATGTTGTTATAAAAACTAGTGTTAATGGAGAAAGCAAATGGGAAATAATTGAGATTGAGAATAAATTAAGCAACTGAGCGAGACTGCTTTTAGAGATGCTCTAGTTGATGTGAAACTTTGTATACAGCCTACTATCTAGGTCGTGGGAATGCATGTTTAAAATTTAAGGGGCACTTAAAACTTGAACTGAACTTGATAAAAAACAACTTTTTTTCTAGGTTGTTTGGTGTGATCAGGCAAGGAACCAATATATCTGAATGTTCTTCGGCTGAACGTTGCATCCTAGCATACCTCTATGATCTTTATACTTCATGTACTCACATCAAGGTAATACCACATGTCATTACATGGTTATAATTATGCTGGATGGAAATGGGTAAAACACCAAGGCTCAGAATTTTCCATCTACTTCACAGCATACTTACAATCCAGAGCCTAATTTCAAATTTCCACTCATCTTATCGTTAAAATAATGTCAAAATGTATTTTTTTAATGGTTTTACCACCCACTCTTATTTTTTAAATATATAAAAAAAAGGATACCTTTCGGAACAATTTCTCTGCACTTGAATTTCTTCTGTGAACAGGTTTCGGCCATATCTCTGGCCGAATATATATCTCTGTATGGCCGAAACCTGTTCACAGAAGAAATTAAAGTGCAGAGAAATTGTTCCGAAAGGTATCCTTTTTTTATATATTTAACTCATTATAAATGGAACACAGAAGTCTTCATAGTGTCACTCTTATTTTTGTTTTCTAGCCTTTGGGGAATTGACTTTATCATTATATTATTAAGTCCTGCTGCCAAAGATAACCAGAAAACTTGCAATTAAATTTAGCAATCTGTTTAAAATGTTTTCCATGATCGCTATCATTTCAAAATATTGAGGTGTTCAGATACTTGGTTATTCTTGAAAGGGCTAGAGCAGAGATATGTTAAAACAAAACCAAACAATTTCTACCGAGCCAACTCACAAATAGTGAAATAGTGAGAGGAGTGGCCCTGTAGCTTAGGAGTGGCACTGTAGCTTGGTGGTTAGCATGCTTGTCTTCCAATCCTGAGGTCCTGGGTTAAAACCTGGATGAACGCTAGGTTGGTTCCCACAACATAACAACGCCACTCCCTAAGCCTCATAATGAGACTTGGTTTAGAAAGCATGATGTAGATCACATCCTGTAAGTGGCGAATTAACTTGCTGTTGAATGTGACACGAAACAAAAAAAAAACAAAACCAAACAATTTCCACCGAGCCAACTCACAAATGTCGCAGAGCCAAGCCAAATGGAACATAAGTCGGAAAATTGAAAATGGAGTTTTTTATGGATTGTAAAATTACACATTATTATCTTTAACATGCAAAAAAAATCAGTTTCATACAATGTTTCCTTCCGAAGTTATGAACAATCGAAGTTCGAACATTCAAAATGTAAGTTTTGAGAAAACTGCATTTGAAAATTGTTTATTGGTATACATTGACTAAAACAGGTCATTTTAAATTGCATTTTTAAAACATTTTTTAATCATAAATCTGAAAACTGTTCAGGTAGTATGAAAGATGAATGTATGAACTGTATATTTTAAAATAAAATAAAATTTGAAAAAATTGACCAATTTTTAATTTAAATGCCTATTGTGTAAAACTAGCATTTGCGACTTATGTCTCATTTGGTTTGGCTCTGCCACAAATATATATCATGGAATGGGTCAAGAACATTGTTCTGTTGCTAGTTCATTTGACAATACCCTTTTTGAAAAATTCTGTTTACTGCATTTACAGTACTTTTATTTTTACTTTTTTACATTTTATCCCTATAGTCTAATTTCTGCATAAATTTATATATTTGCTACAATTTTTTGGATACCAAAACTTTTATTTTTATTACAATTTTTGCAGGATGTTTTCAATATAGTTCATGCTATTAACATAATTTTAAAAAGCCAAACCTGATTTTTTTTTTTTTTTTTGGCCAATGGAAAGGGTTTTAGGACTGAGTTCTGTGTATATGCACAAAATACTGTAATTCAGCAATATTTGTGACATTAAAGTGTCAATTCGTAACTAAATCTACCTTATCATTGTATGTTATATTTAGGTCAGATTTTCAGACGTTTTCTCAAGTATGAATTCCAAGATTAAACAGACACTGTGCAGCAGCCTAACGCCTTCACAAGCAAATCATCATTGGAATGCCACCTACTTATCTGAGCTGCTTGTTGACCCAAGGTTAGTAAAGGTCTTTGTAGCTTAATAAAACTAACTATAGTACTTGTCTACAATTTATGTAGAATAGCATTTCCCACATTGTTATGCTGTTGGGAAAACGTTTGCCAAGATGGATGGCCCCTCTATGTTGACTTTGATGTTCTAGCCATAGTACTTATCTATAATTCGTGTAGAACAGCATTTCCCACCTTTTAATCCTGGTGGGAAAACGTTTGCCAAGATGGATAATAATAATAATAATAACAATAATATGATTTATAGAGCGCACATACCACAAAAGTGCTCAAGGCGCTATTTGTAGCAGAAACAAATTCATATAGTTTCTACAAGTAAATCCAGATTGTATGCCTTAGCAAAAAGATATGACTTTAAACATTTTTTAAAGAGTCGATTGTTTGGCAACACTTGATATTTTTAGGAATGACATTCCACAGACGTGGAGCAGCAACCGAAAATGCTCGGTCACCAAACAAAGTAAAAGATTTCGGTTGAT
>JAOTQE010097056.1:0-14207 GCA_025631205.1 Nesometra sesokonis
CTTATTTTTCCAGTGCTCGAGCGCATAGAGACAGTACTATTTTGCGCTATAAAAGTCCCACATATTATTATTATTAACACTATTACTTTTTAAGCTACTTTCTAAAGCAAGCATAGGCCTAGGGCTTACGGTAAATTCTTAATTAAATGACACTCAAACTTTACTTTAAAATGTAATTTAAAAAAAATCAAGAAATCGACCTCTCACAACCACCCTGGAACCATTTTCAACATCAATATTATGGTAGAGGAATTAAGCTCCTCAATAAAACTATTTAGATTTCATTAAATGGGTTAGCTCATTATATTAAAGATGTATTGTCACTTGAAAAATTACAAAAAAAAAATAGATTTTAAAATTAACTTGCTTATTTTAAAGAAGTACATAAGTTATTGCCATGAAACTAGAAATTATGGTATTTAAACAATGTTTACCCATACTTTTGCATTGTTACATGCTAAAAAATAGCCGAAAACATCAAAAAGGCTGGAAGCCTCTTAAATTTTCGTCATTCTTCACTGTAAAAATCTTATTAAACAATTTTTAAATACACAAATTTCTAGTCCAAAGTTCTTAAATTTGATGTTACTTTGATATGAGTAAGCTAATTTAAAAATTAATGTTGATTATTTTTTGATCATTTTCAAGTGACAATACATCTTTAGTATAACGGTTTCAATCCGTTGGTCCATAGCATTCCATTAAACAATCAAATTTGGATTATTTTGAGTCGTCAACAAAAATATTCTAGAAGTTACTATTTTATATTCAAAGTTCATAAATATAATGTTGATCTACATGTTTGTATCATTATATTTCTTCAAAACATTAACAATTTAAAATGACAGTTCAGTACAGTAGGACTGATAATCAGGATTTTAGCAAGCGTTCTATGGTAGTCATTCAAAACATCCAGGAAAAAATAAACTGCAAACCTAATATTCTTTCATTACACGTCCGCAATCAAACGCTGCAATCTCGCGTCCGAAAATATGTTTTTGTTAATCTCGCGTCCGCAATAGGTTATTATAGCTGCGTGAAATTTTGGAAATTAGTCATTCGTTTGATCGATTTCATTCAACTGAACTGAACTATTCAACATGTCTGGACGTGGAAAAGGAGGAAAGGGACTTGGAAAGGGAGGCGCAAAGCGTCATCGTAAAGTGTTGCGTGATAACATCCAGGGTATCACCAAGCCAGCTATCCGTCGTCTTGCTCGCCGAGGTGGTGTCAAGCGTATTTCTGGTCTAATTTATGAAGAGACTCGTGGTGTATTGAAGGTTTTCCTTGAGAACGTTATTCGTGATGCCGTTACATACACCGAGCATGCCAAGAGAAAAACCGTCACCGCCATGGATGTCGTCTACGCTCTGAAGCGACAAGGCCGAACCCTGTACGGATTCGGAGGATAAGCTGTTTCATCTTCTCAAACCAAAAGGCTCTTTTCAGAGCCACCACTTGAACAAAAGAGATTTAAAGACATTTCTCCACATTACTCATAACATTTTGCTGGTTCTGTCTGCATGATTAACCTCACTTGTCTTGAAACAAATCAATTTTTCCTATATTTAAGTCGGAGGGTATAGGCATACATTCTTTCCTCTATGGAATTCCCTGTTTTGGTGCTAGTACCGTATTTTAACCGTATTTCTTATTTCCCTGGTAAATTTTTGACCCGGCGCATGCAGCAAATAATTTGTAGGGAGGGGGCGCAACTACCCTACCGTTTTGACGATAATAGGGGTTGCCCCGCCCTAAATCTCCCCTGAAAGCACATACCTTATTGGGCTTAGTTGCATAGGCCTATGACTGTGGGTCTCAGAGGCAGCCTGTTTTACACACACAATCTGTAAGTTTTGCGAAGCATACATAAATCCATGATAAATAACCCTAAACACAGTTTTCTTGTTAGTCCAACCAAGAAAATCAAAAGGAGGTTATCTACAGGGGAGGATGCAGACTTTGGGAGGGGTGGGGCGTTAAAGAGTCAAAAGTTTTAGGGGTCAGGGCATGTATGCTCCGGGAAATGTTGGTCTTTAGCAGGGGCGGATCCAGGATCCGCCGAAAAGTGGGGGGGGGGGGGGAGCACTTTTAAATTCCGGGTGGGCGTGGTTCTTAGCTTCTTCGAGCAAAAAAAGCTCATTTCCCCTATTTTGGTGCTCTCGTCCCCATATTTTAGTCGTATTTTAGGTTTTTGTTGTAAATTTTGGACCCGGCGCACCTAGTATAAGGGGGGGGGGGGGCGCAACTACGTTTTTACAATAATAGGAGGCGCGCGCCGGTTGCGCCCCACCCCCAAATCTTCCCCTTTTTAGGTGTCCGGCAATGGCCTTAGGAGCGTTAAGAGATCAATTCTTGTTTATGGTTGCAGAATTTTTTTTAATTTATATATAGACAATGTTACATTATTGATATAGGCCTATTTTACTTTCTAAAAGTGGGCGGAGCAGGCCCGAGCCCCTCATCTAAACACAGATTTACTACTGTATTTTCTTTTTTTCTTGAGTTTACTCTGAAATCTGACATCTTTGGGCTGATTGATCTACCCAGCGGGAAGCAATACCATCAAATAAACAGGTTAAAATTTATTTTTGGAAATTTAAATATTGGCAATGCTTACTAAGTTACAATTTGTGGTTTTTTTCATAATAAGTGCACATATAGGGCACGGAAACCTCCATATGGCCCACTAAATTTTAGAGATTGAAAAAACGCAAAGTTCTTTGTTCTCGGCATCTTTGTTGGAACGAAATTATAATTATATATAGCGCCCTCTATACGGTATCGATGGTTTACTTAACAACCGTTTCCAAGGCGAACGCTACTACAGACCGCCATTTTGGAGGACAGTGAGCAGACAAGAGGAGGACAAAAAGAGGTTTAGAAAGTTAGGGTATTAAAAGTTGAGCACAGTTGTAGATCTAGGCATAATGTTTAACATGAAATATAAGCTGTGCTTACGCTATTAATTAAATTGAGGATTTCATTGGCGATTATTTAGTTGGCAAACGACTTCACTTGTTGAATGTTTTGGCACTGCTGCTGTGCGACACGGTAAATTGGGACGACTCGTTATCCACCTGTCAAAAGCAGGCAGGGTTAGGTAGGCCTAAAAACTCGGCATAATTTTTTATAGGCGCTAATTAGCAAGTAATTATAATGGCTGAGTCAGGAGATGCACGATTAGACTTTATTGCAGAATATATATTAAAATGTTACAAACTGAAACCAGACAAGTGGGCAAAATGTATTGGAGTGGAAGAACAGAAACTTCTCATGATGGAGTTCTTGGAAAAACCAGAACATCAACAACTAATTTTTGTAGTCAATTCAGCCGGATTAATCACTCCAGCATATGAATTTCCTGCAACACTCAAGCAATCCAAAGCCATATACTTTATCAAGAGAGGAAAAGAAAGCGTTTCCAAAGATAACATTGCAAATTCTCTTGTTTATGGAGACCTTTCTTATTCACCGCTGGAACAGCTTTCTGCACTTGTTGATGAAGTAAGTTAATTCTGACGATTCGGTGATTGTGATTCACATTCAGATTAAGTTTCAATTTATTTCAAGTACTAAAATAAATGCAAAAATAAGGACTTATAATAAAAATAATTAAAGTTTATCACCCTATCACATAAACACTGATGAGGGTGGGAAGGTTTTTTTTGTTTTAACCGACCCTCCTTAAATAAAAATTCGTCAGTAATACATGACTGATATTTATCTTACCTTGATTTACCTTGTTGCATCGATATTTAGAGCTTGTTCATTTGTCCCTCTTTGTGTATCTTCTTTAGACACAAAAGCAAACTGGTCTGGTATGTGTGTGTGATATGTAGGCTTTAATATGGGTAGCCAGACCAGTTACTTTTTCAAAACCCTATTTAAATTAAATGCAAATTGTTATGAAATAAAGTCAAACGAAAAAAATTGGAATCCAAATGGAATTTTAAAAAATTGACTGAAAGAAAAACTAAACTTGGAGTTTGTTAATTATTGGAATGAAATATAAATTCGACTTAGAAAATATTTGACTTACAAAAAGTCAACTTAAGCAAGTTTGACTGTATTTATTTCTATAAAATGTGACATATCTATTGATAAATAACATTTCTATAACACATTTTTTAAAGGTTTTAGTCCCTTTATTATCAAATCCACGGAACCACGAGACATGGCCAAAGGTAGTTTCACAAGATGTGCTAAGACACGTACACAACCTCAAAAGCAATGTGTATGTAGTGGCCGGTCAAGTCAAAGGAAAGACCTTACTGCCATTGCCAGTCGGCTCAGAGAAGGTTGAAGCTAGTTCAGAAGCTGATGATAAGTAAGTAATCGTTACCCCTACCCTGGCAGTGGCTGATCTAGGGGGTAAATAGGGTGGCTAGGCACCTCCTTCATTCTCAGAAAAAATTAAAATAAGGAAAAAAATAAAATAAGGAAAAAAATTACAGAACGTCAGCATTATTAAGGCCAGAGACCTCTATAATGTGCCCAAAAAGTTCCACTTAAGATAAAAAATTCTTCATATTTTCGAAGGGGGACCCCCCCCCCCCCCACACCTCCCTCTCGGTGCTACGCACCTTGCCAGTAACCCCCTTTTTCAAATTTTAGATCCACCACTGGAAAGAAATCTGCAATATTTAAAAATTATCCCAATTTTTTGGTTACTAAAGCCTGTTTTCCTGTTGATCAGTAATCTCAAAACCAGCGATTTTAAACAGTTTTTTTCTATCCTTTAATTTTTTGAAAAATGATGATTTTCACAACGATTGACAAGAAAGGTGCCACGTTGTAAAAAAATGGATGGTCAAAGTTCACCTTTAATGATTTGGATCTTTAAAGTTGAGTGCTTGTGAGGCAACACTGCATGGAACAAGCATTTACAGGTTGTGGGCCTAGAAATCACACATATTGCTCATTTTTTACATTCCATCATATCTGCCAACCCTACCAATTTTGGCGGTAGGCTATAGCGTTTTTGACCTTCCTCCGCCTACCGCTTTTGTATGGAAATCCTACCGCTTTTTGAAATTCAAGACCAAAATAAAAATGTACACAATGAAAACTGTAAAAGACACCAAAAAATATGAAAATACGTGGTGAAATGGCACTAAAAGTAAGCATTTTCAGCGTAAACACCCCAATAACGGAAATCGAGGCGAAATGACCTTTTTTTTTTTGTTTGCTCATAAAAGCAAAATCCGGTAAAGCGAGGGCGCTGGTGTACTTGCTTTGTGTCTACGTGACGGCCTACCGCGAGAGTACAAATGTTGGCAGGTATGTTCCATGAGTTGTAACTTTAGAACATAAAATGAAGAATTGTCTAACTACTACCAGTATATAAAAACTGTAGTCGGAAAGTTCTTTAAATTTGTTTTAAGGTGATTTCAATTCATCGCGAAGGTATATGAATTTTGTTGTGCACAGAATAGTAAATAGCGTAAAATTAGCGGTCTAGTGTGATATTAAATTTATCATTAATATGTTTACTTTTTTATAACGCCTTTTCAAATTGGTGATTTTTTTATCCCGATCAACAGTAAAACAGGCGTAATAAAATTTACATGATGAACAATAATAATAAGCTAGGTAATAATTAAATAATGATCAAGATACAACCAAATACATAGGCTTGGCTGGATTGACTGAATTCAAAAGAGTCCCAAGAAGGAAACTTGTTAAGTAGCAGTGTACCATAATCATCACATATATGTGGCAGAGCCAAGCAAAATAAGACATAAGTTGGAAAATTGAAAATTGATAATAAAACTACACATTATTATCTTTAACATACAAAAAAATCAGTTTCATAAGAAGTTTCGTTGCCAAGTTATGAACAATCGAAATTCGAACATTTAAAATGTAGGTTTTGAGAAAACTGCATTTGAAAATTGTTTATCAGTATACAGTACATTGACTAAGCAAGGTCATTCTAAATTGCATTTTTTTACATTTTGTAATCATATATCTAAAAATTGTTAAGATAGTATGAATGCTAAATGTATAAATTATATATTTTTTTAAATAAAATTTGAAAAAATTGACCATTTTTAAATTTCTGCCTATTTTGGAAAACTAGCATTCGCGACTTATGTCTCATTTGGTTTGGCTCTGCCACATACGTGTAATCTCCCTCTTGGGGCGCACCTTAAGCCACGGTTCATTTTCTGCTTTACCACTCTAGCTCTGCTATATATATACAACTCTATGGCTACATTTAAAATTTTTTTCCAAGGCAGCAAAACAGTTTGTGTTGGTTAGTAGTTACAATAATCATAAAAAATATTTTTGAAGTTAGCTGAAAAAGGCTTGGCCACAATGTTTGAATTTAAAATTTGTTATTACTTCATCTAAGTCAAGTTTTCTATAATTTATCAAACATAGAATGTTATCACTGTTTAACCCTAACATGTTCATCACCAAAATATAGACTATAACAAAGATAACACCCACTACACTAGCATGGACTCCTAAAGCCCTGCACATAATCAATACTGCTGAGCAAAATGCCATTTGTGGTGCAAAATACTTATGCGCGACAGTTGTCAGGGGCGGATCCAGGAGCCACCAAAAGGGGGGGGGGGCGCAATTTTCCACTTCAGGTGGGCGTGGTTCCCAACCCTATCCTGAAGAGCAAAAAAAAGGTAATTTCACCTCTTTGGTGCCCTAGTACCCTATTTTGACCGTATTTTGGGTTTTTATGGTAAATTTTTGACCCGGTGCACCTAATATAAGGGGGGGCGCAACTACGTTTTGGCGGTAATAGGGGGCACCGGTTGCGGCCCCCCCCCCCCCAAATCCGCCCCTGGTTGTGAAGTCGCAAAGGTAGAGGAATCAGCACAGTCAAAACTTAAAAACCCACAAGCAATCATAATTGACCAGATCGTAAATACTGTTGTACATATCCGCAGGTGACATGAATCAACTCAATATGTCCAAAGGCATACTCGGTTTCCAATGTGATTTCCATCGACTTCTATACTTCCCAAAAATATAATAATAATAATAATTAATGATGTACGCTCGAGCTAGTATTTGGAGAATGATTTATCATGACAATGTTAGCTAGCTCGATGGACCAACAGACACGGCATAACACTACAGCGATGAGCCAGTCGACGGGGCTTCCAATAGGTCCAGTTCTAGTGTCATGCATTTTAAGATTTTATTGGAATATTTGGCCTATGTAAATCATCACTGGTTATGTAAGTAAATATCAATCTATTATATTTGTACATTTTATTTATACTTTTTAAATTTTTAGACAAACTTTTTAATATTAGTATTTCCAAAGCTATTTTTTTAACCTACCATTTTGTTAAGCCAGGTCACCTTGTTTTTGCTAATTTTTATTAATTGTATTCATTCACAAAAAAATCATAAATATATAAACTATATATTAATCGAAAGCCCACTTCAAAATGAATTTGTTTTTAAAAAATGGTTTTCATTAAATAGAGGAAGTGTTTAAAAATGCTTGAGAAGTTAGACCTATCAGAAAATCTGAATTTCAAAATTGATTTAGATATCCAATAGTGGATTTCACTTGAGAATTCTGATTTTGTAAGGGTTAAGTTCAGTTGATACATACTTGTGTAGTTAAATCATACATCTCAGCTCCAGCGCACAATAAGGTCAAAGTGCCACAAAGGATCAAAATTATCAAAAACGCCAGATATTTTGATCAATGCCAAGCGTGACAAATTGCTAATTGAAATTTGATGCAAACTGCAAGCAAGGTGGTGTGCATGGCTATTTGCCCAGCAATAATGCTTAAGTATGCGCCGTGCTTAAGCAGCATCATCTAAGGGGTAATATATCAAACCCTGGATATACAACACTGCAACCGCCCAGACTTATAAGATAATGCTGTATGCTGTAGGAATACACCTCCCCTCCAGGACATCATTATCTGTTTGATGGTAACATCCTAGGCTGTGGGTTTACACCAGTCTACATGGCATGGAAATCACCAACTCTGATCACCAAGTGTTCAAAACATGTAGATGATGAGCATACCAAGTTGTAATGTATTTACTTCAAGCAAACCAATATAGTCGATGAGTTTCCTTTAAGCCATTTTGTTTCCTACTGCTAGCTGTAAAGAGTTAAGTTGTGTGGCCAATCGATCGATGGCTTGAAACCTTGCCATGTCTTGTGATTTTTGATCTAGCTCTAACAATTGATTCACCTGGTCTATCCTTCCATGAATAGTACTAGAAAATAAAAAAAACAATTGCTAAATTGTATCTGGTTAAATTTTAAATAATGATAATGATCAACAATAAATGGATAAAAAGGTTATTCCTGTAGAAATTAAAAGAACTGTATTAGTTTTATGCTAGAACAATTCAATCACAACTTGTATATGATGGCACTATTCTTACAAAACAATTCGATAGACATAAAGTTCAGTCCAGACATCAAACTTATCTGACAAAAAACTATCACATGCCTATATGTGGCAGAGCCAAACTAAATGAGACATAAGTCGCAAATGCACCTTTCCACAATAGGCAGAAATTTTTAAATTTGTCAATTTTTTTTCCAAATTTTATTTTATTTAAAAAATATACAGTTCATATATTCTACTTTCTTACTACCTTAACAATTTGCAGATATATGATCAAAAGATGTTTAACAATGCAATTTAAAATGACCTTGCTTAGTCAATGTATATTGAGAAACAATTTTCAAATGCAGTTTTCTCAAAACTTACATTTTAAATGTCCGAATTTCGGTTGTTCATAACTTTGCAAGGAAACATCGTATGATTTTTTTTGCATGTTAAAGATAATAATCTGTAATTTTATAATCCATAAAAATCTCAATTTTCAATTTTTCGACTTATGTCTCATTTGGCTTGGCTCTGCCCCATATATGGTCATGATGATGTCACACCATGACCATACATGGATATATCATCACCATATATAGGTATTATCAAAGTTTTTTGTCAAATAAATTTCATAGTCTGGATGGAGCTTACTTGATAAAAATAGTAAAATCGTTAAACTCCAAAGATTTTATCATTTGTATTATGATTATTGAAGTGTTTATGTGTGCTATAAACATTTTTTATTATTCAACTTTGACCTTTATTTGTGCACAATTTGTATAGATGTTGCGGTTCAGAATACCAGTTGAGAGGTCGGGAGTTTGAGATTTAGACCTGTCAGTTGCTTGTGTCCTTGGGCAACACACTCTACTCACATTGCTTCAGTCTACCCAGCTGTAGGTTGGGCACGGGCCAATTGCTGGGAATTAACCTTGAGACATCTGACAATGTTAAACAACAATACAGTGGAGCCTCAAATTTACATACCTCAATTTTATGAACCCTCACTTTTACATTCAACTAAAATTGTAAAACTGTATATAAGTTTTAAACATTGAATTTAACAGGGCATAATGTAAAATATGTGTTTGAATTAACTAGTAGATTTGTGGAAGCAGTTGGCACAGCTGTGGCGTTTCGGGCTTCCAATCACGAGGTTGGTGGTTCGAGGCTCACTCTGGTAGACTCTGGTGTTCCTAGGCAAGACACTTTATCCACGTTGCCTCTCTCCACCCAGGAGTATAAGTGGGTACCTGGGAGGTGCAACTGCCATATGCGCTGATTACGGCTGCAACATTATGGAATGAATTGTATTCCATAGGTGTTTGTTCCAATGACTAAGGGTAGTAATTGTGAAGCGCTTAGAGGCTTTGGCAGTAAGCGCTATATAAATGTCACATATTATTATTATTATTTAATATGTTGAAAATCTAAACAGTAGTAGTAGATAAATGAGGCAATAAGTAAGGAACAAAACACAAAATGAGTGTATTTCCATTCAAGTAATTGGAAGGGTCACAAGAAAAGACTATGGGGGAAGATTGAGACGGGTGTGGGTGAAGGAAGTATGCCAGTGGACCAGGTGCGGCGGAACGTTTTTGGATTAGGGGGGACGAAGTTGAATTTTATAAATTTTGCTCGGCCCGCTTAGAATTTGATGGGCAAAAAAGAAAAAAAAAAACCTTATTGCCTCAAATTTCGTGCTTTCCTGGTCTCTGAGGGTGGTTTCAAGCCCACAATATTCATATTTACCATAGTTTTTGAGTTGTGAAATGTGAATTTTGTGGTTGGAGTGCCATTTCAGGGGGATTGTCCCCCGAGTTACCACTGGGGGGAAACGCGTCCCCTCCATCCCCCCTCTTCCGCCGCCCATGCAGTGGACGAGACTAAGCCACAGAGAACAACAACTGCTTTAAGGACAAGCATCGATGTAGATACATTATAGACCAAGTCATCATACTAGTAAATAACTGAATAGGGAGGTTAACTGTATAATCTAGCAAACTGAAACTATATCTATGTAACACTTACTTGTCCAGAATACACTGTACTAGTAAACTTTCAACCTCTGCTACATCTACATTTAGCTCCTAAATAAAAATATAAATCAAGTATATTATGTAACAAACATATTTATCAACATCGTCAAACATAAATTTGATGTCAGATTGAGGCCGTTTTCAAATTTAGCATTTTCAAATATACTGTATGACTCACCCTTGAAATAAAAGGAATATGTATTCGTGTATAGGGCCTGATCAACTGCATTAACACTTGTGTCCGGATATTTCGAAGTAAATCTGAAATGAAAAAATGTAAAACCTTTCAAAAACATGCACATATGATAAGGAATAAAAAAACATCTTTGTTTTCTTACTGTAAGACCAGCATTACACAATCTGTGAAAATCAGGGCCGGCCTTTACTTATACCATATTTTCTGATTATTGGCTAATACTAAATTATCCAAAAATTACAATAAATGTAGATTTTTCCTGAAATATTTAAGGTTTAAAATTAAACTTAAAAACCCATTTTTATCCACTTCTATCCATTTTATATTAGTTTAAATTTTTATAAATCCATATCCTTTATTTATCGGGTGGTCCAAAAAAAACGTCACTTATTTCAAACTTCACTAGCTCTGGTGTTTCTATATGTAAAAGGCTGGAAATTTGGCAATATATTTGGCACTGTATTTCTTCATGGAAAAAGAGACTGCACAATTTGTGATCAGGATGAAGGATACAACAAGCATTTGTTGTCATTAGTAAAGGAAGTTAACCTTCTTTCATTCTGGTACGTCAATTTTCGACATGTGAACCCTCAATTTGGCATACTCCTGAATTTCAAAATGGTAATTTAGTAAGCTTTAAACATACATTTTAATGGATATGGTGTTACAAATGTGTTCAAATTAACCAATATTTATAGATTTTTGTATACTTAACATCCTCTAGGCCTAAACAATGGGTAGTAGTAAATGAGAAAATTAGTAATGAACAAACTCATAAAAAGACCATAACCTAATTTTACAAAAACCCATTTAAATACCCCTTCGGGTCACTTACAGTAAGTAAAATCAAGGTTCTACTATTAAAATTTTAAAATAAGTATTTTATTTTTATGTAGTGGCAAGACCTCACAAATGAAATGTTTATTAGTATCTTACCTTCAATGTGTTCTCTAATGAATGGATCGTCCATTATTGTTTGTCGATTTGTTTTTAGTATCTTCTCAAATTCACTGATATCATTATTTTGGTATGAACTTACTAGGTTCGTCATTGCAAGTATTTCTGGGTCATTTTTGTAAGGTTTTGCCTGTTTGAGAAAAGTACTAGTTTAAAACAAAAAATAGTTTTTACAAAAAAAATGCCACAACCAAACTTTTTCCTATTATAGTTGTTTAAATTTGTTTAATCTGAAATTTGATATATGGAAAGATCCAATTTCTTTTGGTCTAATCAACCACTCCATGGGCGGATTGCTATAAGCGGTATTTAGACTGTCTTAAGCTTAAGACGGTCTATAATCGTGACATCACGCACGGTCTTTAATTACAGACCATTGCTATACCGCGGTCTTAGCAGTTAGCAGTCTTAAATATTAAAGCCTGCTTGGAGGAGGCTATAAATGGTCTTAAATCACTTACAATGTGGCATCAGCATTATTTTACCTTGAATTGCCTGTTTTAATAAATTGTTATAACTGCAACTGTTTAAACATACACCATATTATGAAATTAAAACTAGTATATCGTTAAACGTGATGTGGCACAAAAGTTACCTAAAATAGCGCCCTCAATTACTGTTACTATGGAATGTTTGTTTGAGATTCAATACTCAACACGGTATGACTGTTTTATAGCAATGGTCTAACTTGGGTGACTTTGCTAAGACCGTCTATGTGCTAAAGCCGGCTTTATTCTGTAAGTTAAGACCGTCAGTTAAGACTGTTTATAGCAATCCGCCCCATGTGTAATTAACGAGTCCACAATCTGGATAAAATATTCTGAAAAGCTAAGGTTAAAATTCAATATCAGCCTGAAAAGGAATCCTCATTAATGGCACTATGGGACAAAAAAATTAAGTGTTATGAATTTGTCACATCTAGCAACTGAATCACCAACTCAAGATTCATACTGCATGAATGACTCAGTATTTGCCAGTAGACTTAACCACTCAGTCATGGTCCACTCTCAATTAACAGCTGTCTATTTTGCAAACACAAAGCAGCCACTGAGATGGTTATTTTGCTAGTTAGTGCAATTTCATTGGTCCCAAGACTGTGTTCGGCCTCACCGGTTGTCATAAATTAACTGAGTATGTACATTCGTTTTTTTAACACTCGGTCATGGGGCCACTCTCAATTAACAGCTGTATCTATTTCGCAAACACAAGCAGCCACTGAGATTGTTATTTTGCAAGATAGTACAATTTCATTGGTCCTAAGACTCTGTTCGGCATCACTGGTTATCATAAATTAACTGAGCATGTAAATTCGTTTTTTAACACATGTTCTGTATTATTTTTATGCAGTTTAATAAGATTTTCCAGACAGTTCTTGGTAGTCTTTTTTCTCAATTCCCTTCCCTTCGAAGTATATGCTTCTGCAACCTACAATGTCTTAGCATTGGTCTCTCTTGTTCTTATCTACCTAGAGGTGGATGCAAAAAGCATAGTTTAAAAACCATTTGGAAAATGGACAATTAATATACATATTCAATATGTACCAAAGACTTAAAGCTCTGATAGGCAACATTCTTCTCCCCAAAGTGTATTCTATGAGTCAAGCTTTTTCACTTACTTCCTGAGATTCAAATGGATTTATATCTGATTTCATCAGCATGTTTGCTAGTACAAGATATTTTAGACACGTCGTTCGCCTCGGACTTCCGGATTCATCATAATTTTTAAACGCTTCAAAGAAATCTGTGTGTGCCTTCTCGTATTCACATTCTCGTAAATGCATTTTACCGCCGCATTCTGAAATAAAAAACAATTTTAATAATATACAAAAAAACACAACCAATCTAGATGTTAGGCGGATGAACAAACATCAATAAAGATACCCTTTCAAGGAACCCATGCTTCTAATAGAATATAACTCACTCCTCAATGTCTGAAGACTTACATGCTTTGCCAAATGGGAAACAAACGGACAAAACCAGCAACCACTGGAGACCACCAGAAGCCAAACAAAATCTCACCAGTGGAGAGTATTTATCTACTTAAAATTGCTCAATTGAAGTATTGAAATGTATATTTTATTATCATTAACTAATTCCACTCTGGTGGTGAGATTTTGTTTTGTATTGGAATCTGGTGGTCTCCGATGGTTGCCGGTAGTGTTTAGTATGATCGTTCAACAAAAGCTCCTCATATTGGTGTTATAGTATATAACGATAAATGTAAATACTGTGTTCAGTCCTCCTAATGCATATATTAGTGAAAAAAAATTACAGCAATTCTTGTAGTTTTATGAGAATTACAGCTGTCTTTATTAATTAGTAATTCTATATAAATAATCATTGCCAATTGTGGGAAACCGACTTTTAAACCACCTCCGGTCTCTGGTGTTCTCCGATGGTTTCCGGTAGTGTTTTGTTATGATACGATTTCTCACTTGGAATAAAGGTTTGTAGTCAGCGTATGCGTACAGTCGGGCTGCGAAGTATGATGCGATCCCGGCGTTGTAGTTCGTACGAGTGCGTAGTCCGACTGTCCACTGTGGATGCTTGACGAATGATTTAATATCTGTTCGAGTTCGTGTTCAGCTCCCAGTCCATTGTTTCAGCAATTTTTTCAAAGTGGGCAAAAAACTGATCAACATTCTGATCATCGAAATTGGGTACCAGGTTTT
>JAOTQE010097089.1:0-14203 GCA_025631205.1 Nesometra sesokonis
AATATAAAGGAAATCTGTTTTTGGTCGTGGCCAACATTTTCTTAAAATCTTTGAAATTTACAGTCCCTTACTCTTAAGTGTTGCGCCACCAACGTGTAGTTTGGACACTCGCTTATCGTTTAGGGCGCTGTTTATGTCATTCTTTTTAAAATACGCTTTAATTAATTAAATCAATACAATTAATATAATATAAAGACCCCTTGCCTCCGGCATTTTGTTAACCAAAAATGAATTGGAAAATACTCGTACTTGAATACTTTAATTCTGTACCCGAATGAGGTTGGATTTATATTTTTTTTTAACACAGTATGAGTAATAGTTTGAGGCGATGTTTTATTTATGAAAAATTAAAAAAAAAGGTTTATTTAAACACATTATCCGTATGTCTACAGTAATGTTTACTTACCAAGTGCGACAGCCAAACGTCATATTCGTACCGGAACTTACTGATGTATTGCCAATAAAACAGGTTTTATTTTCAACTTTTGGTGATACTGAAAATATAAAAATAAACATAATACTGAACAGGTTTTATTTTCAACTTTTGATGATGCTGAAAACATAGAAATAAATTTGTAACATCCAAGGCTAACGTATACGTACGTACAATTGGATTTCTTAATATTAATACGCTAATGTATATTCGATTTATTAAATTTGCACATTTTCTGAAAAGAACCAAATCGTTAAATTAAAAAAAAAAGAATTATATTTACCTGTTGTTGAAATTGACATGTTGTCTGTTGATTTGTCTAGAAAAATAAGCAGACATATATTTTTTATTCAACAAATAAATAGGCCCCGTGTTAAGTATGAATTATTAAATTATGACAATTTCAATGGAATAAAAAAATATATAATAAGAATATAAATACAGAAGTCGTCATAATAATAATTATTGTAATTTCGAGAAACGTAACATACCTGCTGATAAAATGTCTGGTTTTGTCATTTTATCTTTTGTCTTATCTAAAATATAATATCAAATAGTATAATTAGTAACTGAAATAAACAATTAATAATATATTTAAAATCATTTCTGCAATCTAGATAATATAAAATCTGTTTAAAGTATGCTTTAAAACTATTATATGGTTTTTATTTACGCCAAATATTTGAGCTTAATTTCCATTTTTCAGTGGTAAATTAAAAGTGCTAGTAAAATTGCGCGAAAACAATGAATATCAACGGGCACATAAACCCATAATGGTGTACACGAGACTTAGGCTGACATCTGGACAAGGTAAAACGAATAAAACAGAGGAACTTGGGTGGCTTTAAAATCATTTGGTGCCTCTTTCCAACATAAATAAATACATTACCTAAAAACATGGAATTTTCTTAAATTCTGTATTTAACTTTTTCGGAGAACGTTGACAATATTAATTTAAAAAAATATCACAACCTATTGTCTCAATTTCAAATAAAACATTTAGAATAAGGTAATATATTGTTTTCATTGTATTGTTTATAGAATTACCAACAATTATTTTAATAACCTGCTACTTGTGAATTGTGTTAATAAAATTATTTCTGTACTTTAATTGCCTTTGAGCCATTCAAATAAAGAGAAACCTACCTTTTGAGCTACAAGAACACAGGAAACGCACTTCGTAATCCTCACAAGTAGAGCTCTTTTGCTGGGAGTGTTCACAGATAAAGCCACGTTTCAGATCACAAGTGACTTTCTGTGCAACGCTGAACCAAGAGATGCCACCAGTGGTACGGCAGTCAATAGCAATAGGATCGCTATCCTGACAGATCTTTGAGCTATCGAGAAAAAAAAAGAATTCCTTGACTTTGGCGCGGATATGCCCTAATTTTCCATGACTTGTTTTTTGATGTCCCAACATTGCCAAATTACTGGTTTTAGATTTAGAGGCTGTGTTTTTTATTCAAACCAACTAAATCAAACATTTTTCATGACAATTTTAGCGGGGCTTAAGATTGTTAAACTCCTACTCCGCACCCCAATGCTCCTTCCACTTCATAAGTTTGCTATTGGAGTGTGACCGTCGTAAAATAAACAAGAACAGAGAAATGTCTATATCAAATGGAACATTGCTATCTAAAGAGCTTTAATCTTCTTCTAATTATAAAAATTACTAACATTAATTTAGTTAAACTAATGTTATTTTCATTACAATATTAAGATGGACTTAAATGTATAACCTTTTACAGTACAAAACCAACTTTAATATTGTATAAATGTATTAATTTTGTATTCATTTATTTTTTATTTTGATAGCGACATGACATTGTGTACGTCTCCATTAGAGTCCTTTGCAAAGTCTTATCACTCTATGGAATTGATTGCCACTATTTTTTTCAAAATCTTTGATACGCCTGATGGCGTCACATCAATACCGGAAATGGACATGTCCTTTATATATAGGCTAATGAAAGTTGTTTTGTTTGTTTAAAAAATTGATTGTCTGGACACAATCTTATTTTATGTATCTTGGAAAAATAAGGTAAAAATGACCAAACTCTCTAATGGGAATATACACGTAATGAATATCGAAAGAGGTTTGACTTACTGCTCACGGTGTTGAATGATGTGCTCGAAGTCACCAAGTCCAGTTGATGGTTCATCGATGCTGTTCCACATTGTCCAACAATACTCACTCTCATCAAATTCTACAGAAGAACACCGAAAATACATAAATGAAACATGAAATAAGTTTACGCAAAAAACAGCAAAATCGGTTGACCAAATATATAATTTTACATTTAAATTTGAGTGTAACGATTGGTGCAGCAGTATTATACTTTAAGATAAAAAAATACGAATAATTTTAATATCACAGTATATATTTCTATCATTAACAAATTTAAAGATAGATAGATTTCTTCAATAGGTTCTCAAGCCAACGAAAATCAGATTTGATCACGTCGCTATGGCAACATAAATCATGCATGATAAAACAAAAGTTCGAAGGGAAATCTAGATAAACACAAATTTAAAGAAAATATACAATTGACAAACATGTTGCTGTCGTGTCACACTGCCATCTTCAGTGAAAGGAAAAGAACAAAAACATTGCTAAAATTATACTAGACCAGAAATTTGTCTCTTATCAAGATCTGTAAAATGATTGGGATGTGCACAATACTTAGGTTACCCAGAAATGACGGTTTACCTTCTTCGTATCCCCTCGTGTATTATTTTTATGTACGCTACTGTTTCCATACCACATAGACCTAAGCATTGCTTATAGTTTAATAATTTACCTGTGCATTTTGGTCCTGACAGGCCAGGTGGACACTCACAAGTGTCTGGTGCAATACATGATCCACCATTCTCACAAGGAACACTGCAGACAGCTGTGATAACATAAAAGCACCAGTAAAAATACAAAAATATAATTATCTACGGGCATTGAAAGTCATAAACTGTACAACGGTTACTAGACACTGTACTTTAGTTCTTCTTGTGCGTACATATGATAACGTTGCGTGTATACAGTGATTTAACAATGAACTATTATATAGCTATGTATACATAATGCTAAAGCAAAGAGATGGGCGCAAGCAGGACATGAAAGTCAAGCGACTGTGATGCTTGTAAGCAGTGGCGGCACCAGAAATTCCCAGACAGCAGGGAAGCCCCCAACAGGTAGGGCACCGACAGCCCCCGACATAGGTCAAGTTTGAGGTGGGCGTATTCCAGGGTTTCAATTCGACAAGTCAAAAAAACACGTTATTTGCTGTATTTTGCGCGCTATATTAGCCCGTCTGGTATGTTGGGGGCTCGCATGGACCTACAGAGCCCCGACGAGATCTTCAATTTCTCCCAGACGGGGTAGGGGGGGGTAGCACCGCCATTTTTAGTAAGGCTGCTGCTCTGTGTCTTCGTTCTCTGGCAGATTTTTCAACGTCGTTCCTCAAATTTTTGTGTAGCGATCTTGCTTGTCTGCTTGCTGTAGCCACATCTTCTACACACCATCCGGAGCGACTTTCATGTAGGCCAATGTTTCTTTGCTTCCCTCGATTCTGTTTGCTTTATTTCATGATTAATTCCACTACAAAAATACGTATGCTGTAAATACTACGTCATTGTTTCACATTGAAATACACATCTCCACGACACAATCCAGTGGACACGTTGTCAAGCTGGATATGCTTGTCTTTGAGTTCAGGTCTTGATCCTTCGACGTTCAAACATTTGTCTATCGCAGAACACGATTACACAATCACGTAATAGAAGAACGTACTGTTGGTTCTATCTCTCTCACTGTAGTCTCAATTAATGGAGTTTAACGGTGATTTTATAAAGTTTGTTTTCATCGCAGTTCACTATTACTATGACGATTTAAAAACAGCTTTTCATCGCAAATTTCTTATTTTCCATATTTTTGGTCATCCATGTAGATATTGTCATTTCTTGGTTCATGCAAAATGTTTATATTGTTAAAAAAACATCCTGAATGTTTTTCCGTGGGTGGTAACAAGTAAGCAGAATTTAGAAAATTCCTCCGAAGCGTGACCATCCGACACAAGATCAGAAATATCAGTATCGGTAGCCTAAATTACACTGTAGAGGACGTCACATTGAATAGTGTTTCCTCGAGCTCGTTGTTCTTAGATCTTATATTTGTACAGTATGATGAAAATTGTGTTTTTCATTGAATAAGGAAGGATAGTAATTCCTGACACATGTCACCGGTGAACATGTGGGGTTCTTCCTAACATTCATCGTCCTTTTATATATTGAAACAAAGAATAGATTTCTCAGAGTTCAATCATGAGGTTCGTTAACATGTCTTTCCGTTGAGTTTAATCATTCAAAATATTAAAAAAAACGACATTTGTACAGTTTTACTTATACTTCATGGTACTGTTTTGCTAACAACACAATGAAGAATTAGGCATATCTTTATCGCGATAAGGATTTCGTCAAACTTGCGTAATGTCGTATCCAACGTAAAATTCAAAAAATGTTCAACTTAGAAATATTCGACTAACAGCTTTTTAATTAATTAATAACACATTAATCTGGCATGATAAGAATCGACGTATGAAAGTATTGTCTACAGTCGACTTTGAAAAATTTATTAATTCTAGACAAAATAACCACCACCATTTCAAGAATTTATCTCCTTAAAAATGTCTGGGACGTAATTATAACATTCTACCACTCAATTAATTCGTGCTATAAAGCTATACCTGCCAACTCTCACGCATTATGCGTGAGTCTCACGCATTTGGAGCCTATTTTTGACGTCTCACGCATAAGGTAACTGATCTCACGCATCACCAGCATTCTCACTCATAAACATTCATGTCAATAGCTTTTCTAACGCACGACACAATATACAGCAAATACGGTAAAAACGGTCCCAAAACAGCGATAATTCGGGCAAAAACGGCCCAGAAATGGCCAGATGAGTTTTTTTTTGGCTTGTCAGATCGAAATGGGAGACGATGTGGCCCAGGTAGTGGTGGCAGGTTTGTCTCACGCATTGGGGCCAAAAAAAGTTGGCAGGTATATAAAAGCATGGTTTAATTTTTGTCCGGAAACGGCGTCTAAATCGCTGAAAGGTTTGCAATGAAACTTGGCAAACGTTTGGAAGTAATATTTGACTGTGTTTTTACGCAGTTCATCACAAATTCTGACCGCGTTGAAACGCTATGAAATCCGGAAACAGTTATCTACAACACAATGTGATTGATCACACCGGTTGAAATAGGCGTATCATTTTCTAGACCAATAGGAGATATAATACTATACCCTAAAAATCAACACTGAGGGCATAATCTATCTTATAAAAACTTTCGCCCACAAAATTAGAATGAATTATATGTGAGGTTTTTCCACAAAGTGAGATTCATGGTAGGAAAATACAAAATTCAGGTACTCAAAGAGCATATTTTAAGCTGTAATCTATACTTTAAATGGCAGTCATTGGGTAAGTAGATCCATAGATATGAGCATTTGAGTTTTTCAGGTATGGAAACGCGGTTTTGAGAAAATCTCATTGATCAAACTAAAAATAAACAATTAAGACTATAAATGAAAGAAACTTTGCATGAAACATAGTTCCCCGCATGGAATGTGACCTAAAAAGTATGTTCTAATGAAATATAAGTGTATCTTAATATCTATAAATGATTAAAATAAAATAAGCTTAAGACTTCTAAAAAAATGACTTCAGACCTATTTTGGTGGTGGTCATCTCACCTACGATGCAAGCTCCATTCTTTGGTGAGACCTCACATATATGGCTATGGATATTAAATAACCTATATCTGATGGTAGGCCCACTTACGTGTTTGGCATCCGGTTTCCACATCTTGCCAACCATCACAGCATTCTTGTATTTTCAATCTGTAAACAGTCGTTAAGATTATTTTTTTATTTCCTGCTCTAAATGATTTAAGAAAAAATACATAAAAATATACTTTATACTCGCCCGAATACTAGAAATTCGCTTCCCAATTGGCTTAAAAACCAATAGGTAGCCTACTAGGTGTGGAAAGCAGGATGTTTTGCCTCGAACAAGCAAGTAGGTTTTATAGTGAACAAAACAAGACACCATTCATAGGAGCCTATGTGAAGAGACTATGTGGCTGTAGAGGTCGCCTAGACGAGTCTAACTTCGGCTTGAAACGTTAGAGAAGATTTGGAAATACTATTTAAAGAAGACTTGACTGTACACATTTTTATATAAGAGTTTATATGGTGTTATGTGTTTGTAAAATTTGTATGATTAAGACTAGGCCTAGGTTTAAAATAAAATACTATAATAAAATAATGCTATTCATAAACTTGAATTCAAATTTCAGCAGTTATTTCAAAGTAATAATACTAAAGAATTAGTTATGATCTTTCATTTATTTAAAGAAATAATGTTGATGTTTTGTCTCTGAATCCTAAATGTTATAAATTAGCTACACAGATCACTGATTCCTGGTTTGAATTAATTGCCGCTCTCCTTGTATAGAGTATTGAATGAATTGTCCAAATGTGGCCAAAGGAGGCATAAAGTCAAAAAATTGAAAATTGAGTTGTTATGGATTATGAAACTACAGATTATTATCTTTAATAAGTAATGAAAATAATACAATGTTCTCTTGCAAAGTTAAAAACAATCAAAGTTAGAATATGCAAAATAAAAATTTTGAAAAAACCTTCATTTGAAAATATGGAATTGTTGATGTAATATGAAAGCTTAATGTTTAATCTGTATATTTTTTGAGGTAAACAAAATATTTTAAAAATCTCTTTTTTTTTTTGTTTTTGTCTATATTTGAAAACTAACTTTGTCACTCACACTGTAAAAAATTGCACTGTAAAAAAGGAAAAGTCCTGGCAGCCAGGATGCCAAGAAAATCTCGTAAATTTTACGGGCATATACCCGTAAAATTTACGGAACTTTCTTGGCATCCTGGCTAGGGCTTTTTCCGTAAATTTTACGGGAATTTACCGTAAAATTAATCGTGTAATAGTAAAATGTCTGTAAAATTTACTGTACAAAAACACAAATGCCCGTAAAATTTACGGGGTTTTCTTGACATCCTGGCTGCTAGGACCGTTTCCGTAAATTTACGATTTTTTTACAGTGTATGCATCATTTGACTTGGCTCTTCCATAAATGTTTGCACCGTCTTTCGGTAAGGACATTAATTTGTTGGTGCTGTGTGCAGCATTAGGTTATGAGCATGTTTAGGATGGTAGGGCACTATCGGACACGGGTATTGAACGTTTAATTATCACCACAAAAAGAACTTTATTGAAAACAAGACATCCATATCTTCAGTAATTAGTAGCAATTATAAGATGAACATTTCAGAAGTGATTTATTATCATTATGTCAATATGCATAAGAGCCAATCATTAGTTAGGACATTTAGTTTGTGTTCAATTGATGTTAAGCGTCACTTGTTTAGGACGTATTGTGTTAATATGTACTGTGCTACATTATGGTCAAATTTCAATTTGAGTACACTACGTCCTCTTCACATCTGCTACAATAATGCTTTGAGAATGTTGTTAAACAAGTCTCGACTTATCATTTTTATTTTTTTTATTTATTACTATATGAAAATGTATCTTTTCCGAAATAAAAGATTGAATTGAATTGAATAACTGAAAATTCACATTATTTCTATGATTTAATGACGCAGAATCATTACCTGTAGGAATTTTAAAAATAGCCAATTACACTTACCCAAGAAATTCCTTTTCACAGATACGTTTGCTGTCAGTTTTAAAGAAAAAAAAAGACAAAATTAAACTTTCATTTTTGGTTGCCTGCCAACTTGTTTAGGTCAATTGAATTGCCGCCATCTACCAAATACCCAATCTGGTTTTTGACAAGCAAATTATACACTTATTTTCTCTTCTTCTAATCAAGTATTATGTGGTTTTCATTAGAATTTTAACTTTTACGTAATTTTCGCATTATTTTTCAGCTTTCCGAGTACATAGGTCTAATATTATTCATTTTTAACTAATTATTATCTTTGCGTGAGAACGTGCGATGTATGCATGAGATGTCCAAAATAGATGCGTGAGACTCACTCATTCGGCTCGACAGTCGACGGGTATAGAATAATCTTGACTAAAACCGCTAATTAACGATCGAGCTCTTATTTTTATTTTTATTTTATTAAGTATCGTTTTGAGAGTTGCCTGCTAAAGTGAAAATCAATTAATTGATGGATGCCAACTTGACGCAGTCATTTCTGAGCAGGAATGTTACATTGGTTTAAGGACGTCTAATTTACTAACCGAAAAGTCGATGATTCTCAATTATTTAAATTTCTGTGTCAGCTATCTATGTGCCGCGGTAATTCACTGATCCAAACTCTAAGAATTAAGCCCTGGAACAAAACAATTGAAAATCAAATGTGTTCCTACTGAAATAAATTACATCCCAATTAGGCCTATTAAAAATCATAATCTGACTGAATGGTCCACTAAGCATTGCACCGCATCAATTCATTAAGATGGCATAATTAATGTTAAAATATTGAATCCAGACACGGTGGTGTATTTCAATACTTGGAATAATACATTTTATTTTTATAATCTGACTATGAGGGACGGATTTTGGAGGGGCGCAGCCAGCGCCCTGCCACTACTATCAGCAGTAGTTTTGCTTCTCATTTTTGGGGCACCGGACCTAAAATTGAACCCAAAAATAAATAATAGACATACGTGTGGGGTAGGCGTCACATTAAAAGTGCACGAAACGCGGAAAATGAAAAAATAACTTTTTTTTATTTGCCAAAATCAAACCCGATGCTGGTCGGTTCAGAAAGTTCCCCCCAATCCCCAGGGGTGGATCCAGGATCGTGCGAAATGATGGCCGCAGAATTTCCAGCCAGGTGGGCGTGTTCAGGGTTTCAAATTTACCAAGCAAAACAAAAAGGTTAGGCCTATTTGCGTCTTTTTCGACTATTTTATACTGTAGTTTTGCAATTTGACTATTTTGGGGGAGAAATTTCAGATGCGGGGCACGTAAAATAAGAGGGGTACACATGTACTTTTAACGATATTAGAGGGCGCGCGCCAGATGCGCCCCCTTTAAATTCGCCCCTTCCCCACACCATTTCGCGGGATCCTGAATCCCCTCGTACAGATATGCTGAATTATTGTGGTATTCCTTTACCATGCAATTGGATCTAACTGTGTACTGGCCGATGATCCAACAGACCGACAGACATAAACTAAAAACATTTTTACTTACGCAAAAAGTGGAGCGTCGTGATCCCATTCTTCCCATGCGCCCAGTAAGGGCATATTACGTGCCTGTGTGAACACGATCAAGCAAGCGAACAAGATTAAGCTCTTCATGTTTAACGTCCGTTACGACGGTGAAACTTTTTGCAAATTCAAAGACGTGTGTTCTCACCCGGAATTCACCAGATGTTGTGTTTGTTCGATGGGTAAGTTGAAGATCAAATACTCGGATCCAGGGATTTCGAAATAGGTCACGTGGTTTTTAAATTACCTCATGGTTATCTTGGAGATGAGCCAGATTAGAAGTCCAGATCAGCTGATTTTGTTGTTCGAATAATGGACTTGTTTTACCTTGATTTTTAAAACGAGGGTTCGTTGCGATAAGCTAATGATTGTAAATAAACGAAAGAAATTCAGATACGTGGTGTGTGAAGTAATACTTACAGGGTCATCGTTATCAAAAAATTATATACATAACGAAATTGTTTATACAGGAACGTATTAGTCCTATCAATTGTTTAACATTGAAAATTTCGTTGTATTTGTTTATCGTCTGATATAAACCAACTAGCAAGGGAGGCGAAACGTTTTTGAACTAGCAGAGGGGCCAGGTTAAATTTTGCTCAGCTACCTAAGCCCGGTTATAATTTGATGAGCAAAAAAAAAAGGATTATTGCCTCTAAATTTGTTTTCCTGCACCCTGTCGGTGGTTTTCGAGGCCACAACATGCTGTTTTTTAATTCTAAATTGTGAATTTTGTGGTTGGAGTGCCATTTCTGAGTTATCACTGGGGGACTCGTAGAACCCCCACCCCCTTCCGCCGCCCATGTCAACTATGTAAAGAAAAAGCAAAATACAGCAACAGGCAACGGTTTTATTGGATCCACTGCCAATTTAAAACAATATCCAAGCAAACAGACAGTATAATAGTAGACTCACTCGGTCCGCATGTAAATTTAATTTTGGGAGTGACTGTTAATTCCCCCACTGTTACACTCTAGAATATACAAGACCCCGCATGCAACGAATTGCTTAAAAAATCGACCAGGGGTTCCACTACGCCTATAAACCAAAACAGGGTTTTAGCAAGGACTGATTCGATTTCAAGACATTTTAATTTTGTAAAAATCAAAATTCTTGTTTTAAAATGTTTAATTAATAATATGCTCTGTATAAATTTAAATGTCACGAAATTATGAAAACAAATTGAAAAAGAAATCCTGAGAGCATAGCGTTAACCGGTCATGTATCATAGATGCGTCGTATATTGGTGGTTACTGGCAATCTTCTGCCCAGACAAAATAAGTCACTTATTTTGTAGAAACTTTGAAATAACCTTTATAGACAATATTTGTGTATTTCTTGTTAAAAAATTGGGTAGATTTAATAAAAAGCAGCTAACGCATAAGAAGTGAATTCTAATACAGTGGAAGCAATTTCGCTGTTCATTCTTTATTCTCGTCCAGTTAAATCAGCTTGCTAAAATCGGAAAATAATGGTTTCTGTAGATTAAGGACAAGAAGGCGACGTCTCTGAGATGCGGTTTAGCTCGGACAATAGAAATACCAGTTTTTGGGGTGTACCATATACTGCATTACATTACATTACAGGACTATGCTTTATCAATGTCAAATTTAATTAGCCCTACAGCAATATGAAGGACAGTTTACTTGGTTTTCCCACACTGTTTTGTAAAGACCTATTAAATGACACAGTGTTCGCGATTTTGGCGATTAAGTTTTTACATAATGATCGCGAACATTAGGCCTATGCTTGCCAAAGTGTTGGTCTTATAACACAACTAGTACGGTAAACAATGTATTTGATGTTAAGTAGGCTTAAGGGTGAAACATGTTGTAGTTGACTTCAAACGACCTTAAACTTTATCACCAAATTTATATAACAATGGAACGGAGATCAATACAGTTTTCGCTCACGTTTTACCAGTTATCGTCCGATAAGAAACACAGCCAGTAAGTTGGAAGTTACCTGTTCTAAAAGGAACAATACAAAACAAACAATTCGTGTCGATAATCCTACTGATAAAGTGGTCATAAACAATGTTTCTATGGACAGTATAGCTAGCTATAGCATCAGACTAAAAGACATAAAATGTTACGCGTGCGTAAAAAAATGCGCGCGTACTGGCCGTTTAGACGGTAGTTAATATCGCTACAATCACATGTTTTGTGTCTCTTCAAGCGTCATAAGCTCTTCGTAGTGTCAATAATTGCTCTGTATTTTCTTTGCTTACGTAATTTTCCATCGGCAAACATAAGTGGGTCTGTTTGCAATGTTTTAAAGATGCATGGTTCTAACGAATTATTTAATTGAAAATTTATCAATCAAGTAATTTGCAATTATATAAAACAATCCAAATATTAATAGGCCTAAAGCAAAAAAATGTAATTGGTATTGGTCAATTCATTCAGTGACACCTAGAAAAGGCACACGTTAATCTGTGCGCGTACAGGTACACGCGCGCGTAAGTTGATTAACAACTGTTAAGCGTCTAAATGTTGTATCTTGTACGCCTTTCTGTACGCGAGTGTAACAGTTTGGGTCAGCTCCTCATAGTGCCAATAACGAATAAATTAACTTCACGATCGATCAAAATATTCTCTGATTAATCAAACTGTTTTATCTCGCACTTCAAACAATTCAACACAGAAAAGGGACAGAAAGACATACTGGTGATATTTCACTCATCAGTCAATTACAAGTAAAAAACAACCATTCGCCAATACTTTCCCCAATCCAACCATTCTATTAAAATGATTAAACGCTTGTTTTGATAACCAATTCAAAATCACAAACATAAAGAAAGGAACAAAATGAAAGTTAGTTTAAGAACTATTGTTGCTAATAATTTGCATACAAAGAATTATATAACCATTGTATACTTCTGAAATAATATTAGCATCCTCAACGGCGCCACAAACAATGTGGTAACAAAATACTTGGAACATTCGATTGAAAAGTTGCATTCGGGTTTGAACAGTACACAGCTGTATACAAACAACTTTTAGAATGTGTTTGTTTTTAATCACTCAGAACTGTAAAACGGCATTACAATTAGCGCATATACAGCGATTAGCTTGTATGCGCTTTTAATTCATAAAGATAATAACATAAAGAATAAAAAAGAAAAAAAACTGATACGAAGTTTAAAAGCGAGGAATATGGGCACAGCAATTTAATTTACTAGCATCTCACGTTCCTAACTTGGTAAAATGTAAAACGCTTTACCATTGTCTATTCGTGATTAACCGTCCGTTTCGGTTTTGAAACATCGTTTAAAAACTTAGCCTATTTAGTTCTTTTCGATTCTTTTTCCTTTTCCCTTAGCGCAGGAGACCTTATGTATTTTGCGCTATATAAATATTTAACCATTAACCATTTAAAGCAACACTTTTCATTAACAGTAATTGTAATTTTATTCACATTATTACAGGCATATTTTATATTTACTCGACTGTCTGACAATCGATCAACAATTACAACATTGGATTGGAATAATCTTGAAGATTTTCCAAGGAAAAATTTAGAAACTTTGTGAATAATGTATGCGGTTTTAGATATCAATTTAAGCGAGTCCGCATTAAAACTGATGTATAGAGTTCTTTACTGTTACGTAACAAATAATAGGTGGCGCCCTTTGTTGCTAGTAGTAACAAAAATGCAGTCAAACGATCATCGCTAGCCTATAGCAATGATCGAATTCTCGAGCGTCACGCGAAGAAAGTTGATCATGAATCAACTCTTGAGAATTCGCTTGCGAACCTCCGATTTGAACGCACGCGACACATTTCGCGTCTAGTGGTAACCGGCCTTATGCAAAGAAGCGTAACTGATTTTTATTTGTAACTTACAGTGTTATATCGTGATGTTTTAGATTTAAAATTACATTGGTAGTTAAATAGAATGTGACAACTACAACTAATATCTTACATGTCATCAGTCCATTCGAATGATAAATTATTACATTTCAAATATCTCATTGCAAAATGCCTATTCTATAACGTACGATTACAAAATCATTCAGGTACGAATTACCGTAAGTTTTGAAAAAAATGGCGCCACCTATTGTGTTGTGACGTAGCTGTTTTGTTCTCTATATCTGTTATTATTAAAATATTTAGTTTATAGCGATTTGATACCATGTAGTGTATTGAACCGCCTTAAGTCAAAATTGAACACCTAAGGAGTTGAAAACAGTTTAGTATGCAAGTCAGTGTACTCTTAACTTATTTAAATTTTTAAGAGGTCGCAGATTCGAATCTCATCGGAGGCGTTTTTTTCATACAATTTTCTTTTGGGACTAAAATCCGTTGTGAACTTTGCTACACGGGTTATAAAATCTAGTATTTCTTTGAATAATTTGTTTAACTTTTTTTTAATGATTTATCTATGTTTTAACAGTGTGAAGGCAATTCGAATTTAATGTGCAATTTTGCATCTTAGTATGCAAAATATTGTATAGGCATATGAAGTAGTTTTATATGTGTGTAT